>JAOVYU010000051.1:15736737-15753181 GCA_025674565.1 Synodontis membranacea
GAGGGGGGCGGTTATAGGGGCGACTCATCTGACCGAACGAATCACTTGTGGAGCGAACGAGTCATTATGAAGTGCGGGGGGTGCGGACGACCAACAGTTGACGAGGGGGGGAGGGGGGGCGACCGAACGAACGAATCATTTCGCGAAGTGAATCGGTTCAGTTCGTTCACTTAAAAGATTCGTTCTTTTGATCACTAGTTACTAACTTTGCCACCCTTTTTTTCCCTCCGAATTGAATCAAGTGATGTTGTAATAAACGTAGGCTCTGCCTTTTCCTGGAAAAGTTACACACAGTTGAATGGATGAGTCTTGCTACATGAAACCCATCCACACCTTCTGTAGTTGTGTGCGTGTGTGTGTGTTTATGTATGTGTGTGTGTGTGTGTGCACTTGCCTCCGTCGCGCATTTCCTGCATATATGTGGTTTTGGACTGGAGTTGCATTTTCAGTCCGTCGCTCAACACACACACACACACACACGTGTCCTCTCTGTCTCTCTCTCTGGTGGAGTTGCTGCTGAAGCGCAGTTTACTTTCTGTTTTAAAACATAATGACTCGAGCGGATTCCTCGTCCGCCACAATGCGCTGTTTCAAAAAGCTCTAAAGAGGATAAAGCGTGGAACATGGATGGCTCAACAACAAACAGTCTGGGTGAGTGACAGATCAACTTTTTTGGGGTTCGTAACTTGTAACACCTCGACACACTACCAAACACAAGCGCTGGTGTAGACTAGAAGAGTAGAGCCTGGCTGAGAAACCCTCTTTTTGTTTATTTATTTATTTTTATTTATTTGTTTATTTACTTATTTATTTTAATGACAACCAGCACTGAGCGACTCTCTGCTCCTCTGGACTAAAAGTCAGTCCTGTTCTGTTTTTTTTGTTGTTGTTTTCCTCACCCCATGTCATTGTTCAGTGCAAGAAAAAAAATCAGTGTTTTTGTTTGATCATCACCGGAAGGAGAGCAGCAGATCCAGCAGTTCATTATTTGGTGAAGGATAAACTTTGTGTAGATTCTGCCCTGATGGGTGACTTTCATCCAGTCCCACTGGAAATCTGTTCAGTCTGCTTGTAGAAATGATCATGAAAACTGTCCTACGCTGGCAATAGGTTTAGTCATTTCCAGCTGTTGAGTTGGGATTTTAAAGAGGTCAGAATGTGGCAACAACACCTTTCCTTTTTGTGTGACACTACGCAGTGTTATTAACAGTGGAAATCAGAGAAATGGATTAAATGCTCACCTTGTGAACTAACTGACGGCAATCGGGTGATCAGGTCGGGTGTTTTCGGGCTCTTTGCTGTCAGTTTTTGCATGGAAATCCATGAAGCAGTTTGGAGAAGCTTTTTTTTTTAAAAAAAAAACTTGGTCCCACCTCTGGGTTTAGCATAGATTCACATGACTCGGACTCGAGTCAGACTCGAGTCACAATTTTGATGACTTTGGACTCGACTCGGGACTTGAGCGAAAAGAGTTGAGACTTACTTGTGACTTGCAAAACAACGACTTGGTCCCACCTCTGGGTTTAACATAGATTCACAGGACTCAGACTCGAGTCAGACTCAAGTCAAAATTTTGATGACTTTGGACTCGAATCGGGACTTAAGCGAAAAGACCTGAGACTTACTTGTGACTTGCAAAACCACGACTTGGACCCACCTCTGGGTTTAGCATAGATTCACATGACTCGAACTCGAGTCAGACTCGAGTCACAATTTTGATGACTTTGGACTCGACTCGGGACTTGAATATCTTGACTAGGGACTTAACTCGAGACTTGAGTGAAAAGACTTGAGACTCACTTGTGACTTCAAAAAACAATGACTTGGTCCCACCTCTGGCAGATAGGATACATCGATAGTGACAATAAATGATAATAAATAGTTAAAAAGTGTTGCTGAAAATAAGAAGAACAAAGAAAAGCATGTAAGTGTTAAGTTGTGTAAATTTACATCAATGTATTTGTCGTTTAAGGATGTAGCCTCTGGTGTCAGCGCTTTGTAACAGGCAGTGCGTTTTCTGCCACAGGAGAGTCGTCAGTAACATGACAAGCTGTGTTTTTTTTTCTTGTTTTTTTTTTTTTTTGGGCATATTAATTTCAAGAGAGGAGGGGAAAAAAAGAGACAAGTTACAGTAGGGAATGACTGTTTATACCCACGCCGTCCACCTTATTAGAAACACCTGGTACGCCTGCTTATTCACACACCTGTCCAATCAGCCAGTCACATGACAGCAGCAGCAGAATCCATCAACTCATGCAGATACAGGTCAAGAGCTTCAGTGTCGACTTCAGATATCAGAATGGAGGAGGGGGGGGGGATGTGATCTCTGTTACTTTAACAGTGGCATGGTTGTTGGTGCCAGACAGGCTGGTTTGCATATTTCAGAAACTGCTGATCTCCTGGGAACTGTGAACACACAACAGACTCTTGTGTTTGGTGTGAAAAACAAGCAAGCAAACAAACAAACAAACAAAAGTAAGTAAGCAGCAGGTCTACAGTCTGAAGCGCCTTGCTGATGAGGAGAATGACCTGACTGATTTGAGCTGGCAGGAAGTCTATAGTAAGTCACGTACAGTAAGCACTCTTTACACCATGGTGAACAGAAAAGCATCTCAGAATGCACAAATCGTTGCAGTGGACTACAACAGCAGGAGACCACATCCTCAACAATCTGAGGCTATCATGGGCACAAATATGGACAGCTGAAGACTGGAAAAAAGAGCAGGTGATTTTTTTTTTCCTTAATATCAGCTGTCAAGTTGGGGTGTGTCTTTGCTCATGATAGGCTCAGATTCCTGTTCTTGGCTGACAGGAGGTGGAACCTGATGTGGTCTCCTTCTGTTGTAGTCCATCCACCACAAGGTTCAATGATTCGTGCATCCTGAGATGCTATTCTGCTCACCTCGGTTGTAAAGAGTGATTATGTATGCTATTACATCATTCCTCAAAAGATCACAAACCAATCTGGCCATTTTTTTATGACCTCTATCATCGATTAGGCGTTGTCACCCGCAGGACTGTCATCCGTACAATGCTTTTCCATACATTCTAGGCCCGCATTTCCTCCTGCACGTGGTGTTTGAGTGGTGTATGTGACATTGTGTGGAACCAGCATATTTGATTTTGCGTTACAGCCTTGTAAACCTCTCGAGCTGTAGTGCTTTGGGGAACGGTAAATATCACATGGAGAAAAGCCTCAGGCGTCTGCTGGCACTGAAGTTTTAACTTGGTGCTAATTCGTGCCAGCTTTTCCTCTATGGATGTACAAAATAGTCTACCAGTGGAATTTTCACATGGTCGGGATTAAAAGTAAGGCTGGTTGGCATGCCAAAATATAACACTTGAAGGCTTGATATGCAAGACGTGTGGTGGTAATCGGTGGTAGGTTTTATGGTTTATTAACAGGTAGGAGCAGAAACAATACACGTGCATCGTAAGCACTTGTATTGTTAGCAGCGCATTTATGAAAGGCTATGAAAAACCACCAGTGAGTTTAGTTCAACGCAGAAAATAAGCTACTTACGTGAGGAAAGGGAGGAAAAAGATGCAATAAATGGCATAGTAAGAAACATGCATTTGGCCAGTGTTCTAAAGTATTTCTCGAGGCTTTCTCACAATAACCGCATCCAATGAATCCAGACCTTTGCTGTAACTGGCATATTAACATAACACAGATTTGATTTGCCATAATAACCACCTCTGCTGTGTAATCATTTTTTATGAAGGACATATTTTTTTGGTTTCGAGGAAAGGAAGATCGCATGGTCAGTAAGGCTGCTCAAGCTGCCATCCGTCAATCATTGTTAATCGTTATTGGAATATTGCTCTTTGTACTAGAGATACTGTAGAAAGCTGTGATAAATCTAACCAGTCGTGTGTGTGTGTGTGTGTCCTGACTAACCTTACACATACCAGCAGATGGAATTTGTTTGAGCAGGAGTTACAGTCTGGTCTTGTGAAGTTATTAGAGCGTTTGGGGTATGCAAAATCATAATGCATGAAATCACTACACCATCGCAAGCCAATAGCTTCATTTAAATGCATGAACCGCAACCTAACTGAACCACATTATTAGTATGTTCAAGGACTGGTTCAATGTTCAAGTGAAATGAAAGGAATACGTTTATAGTTGTATCTCTGTGCAATTCAGTGTACTTTGACTCAATTACAAAGATAAAAATTATTGACTCAGTGTCAAACACACCTTTCTTGCTACACAAAGCTTTTTTTCTTTTTTTTTTTTTGCTTGCAAAGATTCACTGTAAAAAAAAAATGGGATTGGCGTTAATCACTATTTGCTAAACAGTTAATAGTAACTGATACATGATAAAAAAAAAAAGACTGTGTGAAGTTTGAAATCAAATTGAGATGATTTTGCAAAGTTTCGGCTGAATACAATTAACTGTGAAAAAATATCAACGATGCAGAAAATTGATAGATTTTACTCATTGGGAGGTCTTTGGTTTTTAATCACTCCTAATGAATTTGGCACATGTAGGCATACTTATTTTTTTTGTTTCTTTGGTTTACAATTACTTTATTCACTACATTGTAATTAGAGATGCACCGAAATGAATTTTTGGCCGAAACCGAAAACCGAAAATAAGGGAAACACTAGGCCGAAAACCGAAACACCGAAATAAATTATTATTCCAATTTTTTGACTGTGATTACTTATCTCCCTAAAGTCAAGGCATTGTAATTGCATAAATTAATATTTATGCTTCAAAGAATAAATCAGTTACATACATATGAAAATATTTCTTTATAACTTAATGCTGACATTACAAATATACACAATATAAAATAAAAAACAATTCTAAATAAAATGTTTTAATTGGCACCACTCCTAAATAGCCTACAGGCCTAGGCCTGCTGGCAGATTGTAAAATTATCTTCTCTCATAAAACGAAAAGTGCATTAAAGTGCATTTTATCATTATGTAAGACTAGAGCTGTAATCGGGCCTTATAAGTTAGGCCCGACAAGTACATTTTGATTGACAGCTCTTTAAAAGCCTGAACCCGTTTACAGCCCGACATTATTCAAATGTGCGCGCACACACAGCTCTCTTTTCCACACCTAAGACTTTGTATTCGTTGGCGTTTCACCTCCTCAGCATCCATTTTTGCATCTTTCTCGCGCTAATCGAAACGCATCACCTGACTGCTCATTTACGGCGCAAGCCCGAGCCCGTGTAGAATGATAGAAATCAAGCCCGAACCCGGGTTCGGGCAGAGATCTTCAGCTCTATGTAGGACTACTACAACAAAGTGCGTACAAATATGTAAAGTGGATAAATCCAAAACAAATACATGAACACTTTGACTTTCTTTTTTCGGTGGCCGAATATTCGGTGCATCCCTAATTGTAATCAAGGTGATTAAAATATATTCAATTATGTTCCTTTTTTTTAAGTATCCTTTGGTCATATTTTTCACCAGTTTGAGTTTATTCATTCTGATTGCATGTTCCAAATGAGCAGTCCTATGTGCATGATAAACCAGACATTCTTGATTTATATGCGTGTTCCGTGTAATCCGCTCTACAGTCATGTGCATGTGTGGAGTAAGGTTTAGTGTCGTTATCCTAATACCAAGGAGCAAATGAGTCCAGTCAGTGCACAGTGTTTTTATTTGAATTTTTGTGGGTTTTTTTTTTTTTTTTCAAGTTGGATAGTTAGTGAATAAAGTTTGTGTCCAATGTAAGATTGCTCAGCATTATCATGTTACCCTTTGGTAAAGCAGATACTCGTCTTATAATGTTGCCAATAGTATGGCCTTGGGATTACTACCCTGGGAATTTTTTCAACTTAGCCAACTTGGGGTCAGTTTGCATCCTCCTTCGGCCAAAAAAATGTTAGAGTGATGCCCATCTCACCACCCGTCCAACCTCCCAATTCATTTTTAAATATGTAACGAGTGGTGTTTCTTCACAGGGTGTTTTTTTGTGTGTGTGTGTGCAGTAGGATCCAAGGAAATGTGAAGTGTTCACCACTGCACATTTGATGACTGCCACTGACAGGCATTTATATGGCGTTTGCATGGATTTGGTCGTCATGAATTTAAGTCGTCCCCTTACTGAAGCTATTGTTAAAGTACACTACAACCAAATGTTGGTTCACACCTCACCATGACATCTGAATGTGGTTCTTTCCCAAACTGATTGCTACACAGTTCGAAGCACACAGTTGTACAGAATTTCTTTGTAATTTCCCGTCACGGGAACTCAGAGGCTCCAAACACGTTCCAGCAATAATAATAATAATAATACCCCTGTGCTCAGAGTGATAAAATGAAGACATGGTTTGCCAAGGCTGGAGTGGAAGAACTCGAGTGGCCCTGACATCAACCTCATTGAAAACCTTTGAATTAGAATCCTAGCTGTGCACCAGGCTTCCTCACCTGACGTCAGTGTCCGATGGTACGAACGCTCTTGTGACCGAACGAGCACGGACTCCCACTTGAAAATCTATTAGGAGGCATTCCCAGAAGAGTGGAGGTTATTATGACAGCAGAGCAGGACAGAAATCTGGAATGGGATCTTCAACAAGCACATATGCTTGCGATGGCCAGGTGTCCACAAACTTTTGACCATATAGTGTAAAAACGTTTTGAGGTAATCGGATTGAGGTAAACTCCAAGCCCATCTATTTGCAGATTTACAGAAAAATACACTCTTAATTTAATACTTATAATAATTGTTTTATAATGGAATAATTGTTTTCATTCTAAATTATCTTAATGATGATGAGTGAAACAGTAGAATCGTCGAAATATCTGCATGAATTTCAGTGTTTGGTACCTCCATGTGCACTCGAGCTGGCGTGGACTCTCTAAGATTAAAGATAAAAACGTCCGTTTTAGATCAAATCTAAAAAAAAAAAAAAATCAACACATTTGGCTTCAGACTTTTGGACCCCATTATATAGACACACATACACAAACAGTTCAGACTGACTGACTTAAAAGGTATAGTGATGCTGACCAAGCTGTTGGAATCAGATCTGATTTCTGGATCCCTCAGATACTTGAACTTCTAACGATACCCTCTGCAATCACATGACATACCGTACTTAACTCCTGACACCTGGCGAGAACTAAGAGGCAGGAAGAAGGAAGAAAGCACCTATGACTAATGTTTCAGCAGAAATGATGAAATACCGTCTTCCCAAAATTGCAGTCACAGTCAAACGTGTAGTTGAAAAGAGACCGATGGACACAAGACTTTAGTCATCGGACTCTATTTTTGTGCACTGACATATAAAGAAATTATTGGAACTTCTCTTATTACAGCAGCTAATGTTTATAGCAACAGTTCAGGAAGTTGGTCAGGGTTTTTTTTTTTTTTTTTTTTTTTTGAAGAAATAAAACTCACATACATGGTTACACATTTTCAAGCACATTTTCACAATTATGCCTTCCTTTTTTTTTTCTGGACACTGGACTCTAAGTACTGTCCAACACTTACTTTCTGACAACATTCTAGACAAAGTACAGTATATATAGTGGGGGGGGGGGGTGGCCTTCCGTTGATAATAGAGTCAGTTATACTCCTTTCACCGTGTTACAAATCAACTTTACAACTTATGAATCATGAAAGCGATAAAGCCAGGGGGGAAAATAAAAGTATAAATTGTTTGCCAAATCATTGCATCATAGTTATCAAGCAGGCAAATTTTAAGCCTTTGAAAACCAGAAAGTAGCTGTGTATGTTTCGGTGCTTTGTCATACTGAGAGGTGAGAAGGTGTTCCGTGTGTGCAATAGAGTAAAAGTGCAGGGGCAGACAGCAGAGTGCAGGTTCTGGAGACTGACAGGAAATCCAGCAGCTGAGGGTGGGCGGCCTGACGCAGAGAAATGCGTACTTACAACTGTAATGATTCATGAGTTGGGTATAACGCTCTGGTTTAAAATAGACAGAAGCATCAGATTTGGCGGGTTTTCTAGCAGCCTTTAACACTCGGGTCTGTGTCAGTCCTGTACAGCATCGTATAGCACAGGAGTCATGAGCAGCTCCTCGAGCTAAGGCAACATACGCTGTGTGTGATTAAAACTGGTAGGGTTAGAGGTTTAACTCCTTAAAATCAGTGGTTCTCAACCAACAGCCCATGAACCATTAGTTGCCTGTGACATATAGAAGTGCAGCTCAAAAAGTAAAATCCAATGAGACTAGTTTAAAAAATAGGGCGTGAAACGACAATGAAATATTTGCACATCATCCCTGTAAGATGAGATGAGATGAGACGAGAGGAGATATCACAGAATAACAAAATATGTTGTGTACTGTTACGTAAGGGATAACTGCCGCGGATGTGTCCCATTATATGGAATTAACGGACAAGGCGGAGGCTAAGAAATCCAAGTGAAGTGGCTTTTTTTTCTTTTCTTTTCTCAGAAACCTTTTTCCTGAACACGGATAACCTGTGGTTGTCGGTCCAGCTGGTTTGGTTGTTATGGTTACCCTGCCAGTCAATGGATAATTTACCATGGTTGTTATGGTTAAAGTTCAAGTTCAAGTAGATTTTATTTGTCATATTACCTATACATGGCAGTACAGCAATACGAAATTTCGTTCCCCAGAAGATAACGGTGTACAGTAAACCCTCGTTTATCGCGGTTAATTCGTTCCAGACTCTACCGCGAGAAGTGAATTTCTGCGAAGTGGCATTCTTTAATTATACTGTATATCGAATATAGAGCATAGAAAACCTGTTTATGTTTTTTTAAATAAGGTTTTTAGCATTATTAGAGCCCTCTAGACATGAAATAACATCCAATTTTTTGGAAAAAAGTTAATAAAAAATAAAAATATTTGACTCAAGACAACCGAGCGCAACCCGCATTTTCACCGTCTCGATCAACTTTTTTAATGAATATACTGTATTTGAAAAAAAAACGCGATAGAGTGAAGCCGCGAAATTCGAAGCGTGAAGTGGCAAGGGTCGAATGTAATACAAAAATACAAGCGCTAAGAGAGTACAGGAGCCACAAAAGAACACACACACAGAGCACAAGGCTATATATACATGGATACAGATACTGGGGCTATACATAGAGCTATGCAATACGTGTGATCATTTACAACAGCAGCTTGGGAAAATAGAGGTCTTGGCATTGTGAAGGTAAGCATTAAGTCCATTGATATGCAATGTTGATTAAAGCTTTTTCCAACCGATCTACATTATAGGTGTGTCGAATTGTACAAAGTTATTAGTCACCTAACCAGCCAATCAGAAAAGAGTATTTCTTGTCTCCGGGGTATAAGTCATTACATTGGAGGTTCTTTCTTTTGATTTACATCATTTCCCTTTTCCTTCTAACAAGAAGGTAGGGCCTTTATGGACGATAATTCAGAACAATTATAATTTGAAAGAATTGCGTCAGTCATTTGATTATAGTCAGAAACAGAAACAACAAGAAATAATGACGTGTGAATATGTAATATGAAGTCAAAAATCTTTTTCCGCCACTGCAAGAGGCATTGTCTGCCTGCAAACTCATGTGGACACCTGACCATCACACCCATATGAGCGACTTTCCCAAACTGTTGCCCCAAATTTAGAGGCCCATGATTGTCTAGAATGTCATCGTACGCTGTATCACTAAGCGTTCCCTTTACTAGAAATACGAGGCACAAACGTGTTCCAGCATGATAATGCCCCTAAGCACAAATTGAGGTTCATACAGACATGTTTTGCCAAGGTTTGTGTGGAAGAACTTGTGTAGTAGGTCACAGAACCCTGACCTTTAACCCAATGAACACCTTTGGAATGAACTGGATTGCTGATTGTGAATCATGCCTTCTAGATGGACCTCATTAATGCGTTTGTGGTTGGATGGGCAAAATCTCACAGCCACGCACCAAAATCTAGTGACAGCCTTCTCAGAAACACATATTAAATCCTCATTAATGCCCATGGTTATAGAATATGATGATGAACAAGAATGTATGGGTGTGATAGACAGGTAATCAAATAACTTTGTCGATATTGAGTATGTCTATCTAGACAGGAGTAAAACTAGTTGTAGATTTAATTTGGGGCTGGAATTTTCTCAGGGGAGGAAACACACAAGACCTGGATTGTAAATTAAGTCACAGAGTAACCCACCTCCTCATTTAAGTTAATCCTGTCTGACAATTGCTTAAACGTGTATGTCATATAAAACTGCCTGTGAGTAGAATTATTGGTGATTTTGAACATAAAACATGCACACGTAGACAATATGATAGCTGACCCTGTTATTACGTTACGTCAGAGGAAAAAGCATAAGCAATGATGATAGTAGGAAAGTGTTTGCATGCATATATGAAGGCACTTTATATGCAGTGTGCATCAAGCCTTTATTCCATACACATTAATAATTCACTAATGTATACAGATAAATGTCTGATTTGTATATTCAGACTTGTTGATAAAAAGGTTGAGAGCATCTGCTTTACCGTCCTTGATTATTACTCAGGTATTGATGTTAATTTCTACGAATTATTCAGTAACTACACTGATAGGAAAGATCTATACAGTAGTTACGGTAGTAAGGAATGTACTGTAAGTCTGATCCTCATGGTGTAATAATATACTAGCGTATCAGTATTATTGGAGATTGTTAAACCATTAACCACATGCGACAATGAAATCGATGTTTCAAAGACCCTAATTTCCCATGGCTTGATTCCTTGTTTATAACATCGTTTATAACAGTTTAGCCTAATTTTAAAGAATGAGCATACCACGAGATAATGTGAGAATGCAGTATTTCTCCACTTTGATAAATTGCTGAAGGCTAATATTGACTTTCTGTAAGTGTCCTTAAGCAAAATCATTCGGTAGTGAGAATGAACATTGTTAATTGTGCTCAGAGATGCTGTTGAGTTCAGGCATCACGTTTCTTTGGTGGGAAGGAGAAAATACACTAAAAAATTCCATTAAAATACACACCACAACATCTAACTTGCTTTTCCCTCCATGACAAATGTTACCCTCCTTACTTTGCACTGTTCCGCTGTATTGAAAGATAAGTTCTGTTTCATTCTTAAATAATACCAAGGAAATACTTGCGAATCCGTAATACTCCAGTGCTGCTTCCCACGAGGCCCGCGCAGTTTAGAGTAACATTTGGACAAATTGCTCTCTGCAAACTCGATAAACAAGATTGTCATGTGATTGTAAGTCTGTGGAAAGGCTTTAACTGGAGCAATCATCCAAAAAGTTGTGGTTCAGACAAGCAGCAAGCCTCCAGCAACGCAGCAGTATTTAGTCAGAAGACCTCAATGACTTGACGCAATAAGGAAAGAGATATTCCGAAATGCAGCGTGATGCAGAAATTACAGCGCTGTCACTTATCAGCTAGTCTTATTTGTCTTTCACCTTGGAATAAATCCCTGAAACTTTGGGTCTATTGAAACCAAGAATGTAATTTTCTTAATTTCATCTTTTTTTTTTTTCTTTTTTTTTTTAAAATTTACAATAAATTAGTGCAGAGGCATGATGTAAACACATATCTGTTTGACAACCAAAATTTTATGGCGAGAGAGAGCGAGAGAGAGAGCAAGAGAGAGAGAGAGAGAGAGAGAGAGAGACAGTCTACCATAGCAGCAAGGAATCTGGTTGTAAAATTTTTATCATCGTGTTCTGTTGCTGGTAATTTTAACTTGCAGGTTCACTTCTCAAAGGCATTTTGCATCAAATGCCAAGCAATAAACGTAGTGTATATGGGCTGAATACACACACCCACCCTGCTGTTAGCTCAGAACAGTTTATCACTCTGCAGTATGCAGTATATTTGCAGTGTTTGCACAGTACACATATGTAGGAGGATGGAATGGGGAGTGATCGGGAGTGAAAAGAGAAGGCCAGAGAAAATTCCTCTTTCAGGCTTTTTCGTGTGAAGTCATATGACCTTAGACGTCAGCAGATCGTCAACAGGCAAGCAAGAGAAGACGAAAAGAGGAGCCAGATGAAGACAAATTGCTAATTGGTTCCCGATGTGCCTAGAAGTGCACTTGGCTCGTTCCTGCATGCCTCTTAAAGGAGCAACACGCACTTAAAAAAAAAAAAAAAATTAAAAATCATGTGATGAATGACAGTGAGAATCGAAGATTGAATTTGGTGGTCATGTGACAATAAGGGTGAGAAATGAGTACCCCATTTGCTATAATTCAGTAATAGTGCTGTGAACAACAGTAAACAGCGACAGGAACAGAAAAGCACATAAGTCCGAAGTGCTCATTATGATTTGAGAAACATCTACTGGTTGAATTGTAAACCTTTTATTAAAGGCTATTAAATTTGCTTCCAGCGAGCATGCGTTATACGTTTTTAACTTTTTTTTTTATGAGATGATCATGAGACAACTTGCCTCAGGAGCTCTTGCGTATGTGTGTATTTCTGTCTCTTTTGCCATTTTGACCACAAACGCTTTCATCCATTATAAGGTTACCGGTTGAATCATCTATACTTTTGTCTAAATGAAAGGAAGGTGCACAAAATAGGGCAGTTACTTTGTTCCTGTTCTTTATTGTTCCCTTTTAAGTGACCACTAACGGAAAGGAATTGTATTCACGCACAAGTCTCATTTCTTGTACTGGCCCAAAACTCTCCCAGCTTCTCTATTTAGGGTTTACACAGGAGCTTCTGCAGAAGTAGGCCAAGTCTCCAATTATGGGTTTTCTTTGGAAAGTGAATATTTTTTTGTAACCCACCTGAATGTTTTGGCAATTTTCTCTTGGGAATGCATAATCTTAACCTTTTTTTTTTTTTTTTTTTTTTTTTTTTTTTTGGGTTGTCAGGCAGATGTTTAAGCTATCAAATCCCCCATGCACTACAACGTGTGTGTTTCCGCTGTAGACACAACAAAAAGAAAATCTCGAGATATAAAGTCTTCTTTCTTGAAAAACTTGTGGGTTGTTACTATTGTAGTTAATGTTATCGTGTATAGGATACTCAGCTTTACGGAACGGTACACTTTGTTGGCCAAAGCTTTCAAAATGTTAATAGGATGAATTCTGTACATTTGCTAATGAACGTTGCTCAGGATCAGGGTGTCTGCCGAATGCCGTAAATGTAAAGGAAGCAAGCTGACATGGCAAGAATCCTGTCTTTTGGGAGTTATTTAAGAGTTTTGTTTAAAACTGTTACTGTTCAGTAACCCAGATACATTGGATTGTTTACCAGCGGCTTTACTGAAGATCTGTTTGGCCATCTGCCATGTCAGTGAAATTTCCCCTTTCTGTGAAAGTATGTGGTTTTCAGCCATGTCTACCGGTGAAATGTACTGGACACTCTTGCGAAGTTAGTCGGCCTGATACGGCATAGTAAAAAGTAGCGGCCCGGGATAAACAGATGTTTCATGTTTCAAGATGATGATATTGTTTTTCAACAGCGCATTGTGTTGGTCACACTGTAATAAATCACAGAGTTAGCAGATTACGTCCTTTGAGCCGGTAGTACATATCATACCATAGTGAAGGTATGTGCATGGAGCTTACATTTACATTTATTTATTTAACAGATAGTTTCATGTAAAGAAGCTTGCAGTTGAGCTGAGCAGTTGGGGGTTTAAGCGATCAGTGTCTTAGAATATGAACTCACAGCCTTGCAATCACATACCTTTAACCATGGAGCCATTACTGCTGTAAAGTTTGTCCTGAAATTAATAAGGTAGGATTTTTAGTGCTTTGCTCAATGATTAAACAAGAGAGTAGACATCAGGAGCTTCAGGTTTTGCCTATTGCAAATAAAGATTCTTTTTTTTTTTTTTTTTTTTTTCATCTGGGTTCATCTTCAGTGATCCACAAGGAAGACATTAGTTTCTAATGTCCAGAATGAATGTTTTGACCTGTTAACAGCCATACAACAGAGACACACACACACACACACACACAAAAAGTTTTAAGCTTTCTTTTTATAGGATTTGGGGTAGGACACTCAGAACTCCAGTCCAAGTTGGCCAACTGTCCACGACAACCAATTTTTGCAACAACCGCTTCAAAGGCTTAATTCATATATTCTAATCACCTTTACATGTCGTGGTCTTGAATAAGGTCAGAAACTTGGAAATGAAAAAAAAGATAATAATATTAATAATAATAATTTGGCTTGAATTAGTGGTTTTTAGAAGCACTTTTTTCTTGGGTAATTTATTAAGTCAACTGCATATTGTAATACATTGAGGGATTTCATTTCATTTCGTGAGTGCTGGCTCAGGGCAGCGTAGAATGAAGCCTCCCACGTTTTCAAAGAGCCTTTTGTGAATAGATGGCACCCATGGTCCCGGTCCAGAAACTCTGTGCCTTCTTGTTTGTGACTACCTCAGCTACCCCAGTGTCTCAGCTCATAAAATTCAAACCATGATTCCAGTTCAGAAACTTCCTTGTAAAACATGTCTCTCTGTCTGTCCCTCTGCCTCTCTCGCAGCCTCATCAGGCAGTCTGGCCGACGTTCTGTCACTACAGAGAACAATAGAAGAAGAGAATCTATGGAACGAGTCTGTTAGAAGCAGGGCGTGTCGATTGTAGGAGTTCATATTGGATTAAGAAAAGCAGTGTAACGGTGGCAGGGTCATTTCAGTCGGTTAATTTATGTGACTAATGACACCACGCCTGTTAAAAAAAAAAAAAAAACACAAATCAGTTGGGTTTGGTATTTGTAAGTTCTGACAGGACGATCTGTGGAAGGTTTTGCTGCAGCTTGTGCAACGCGTTCTGTCAATAGCCCCCTTTGACTTGCAGGGTTTCCAGGAAGCCATTAAATTGTATTATAATTGGAGTATAGTGAGTATACAGGTGAAGTGAGGTATCTGTAGAAATAAAGCTGTTGTCAATGCATGTTAATGATTACTGTCAATAACTGTTTTAAATGCATACGAACTAGATAATAGCAAGACACATAACAGTCAAAATAATTCAACACAATTATAAAGGAGGAGTCAGTTTTGAGTTGCAGTATTGGTTTAGCTATGTTGACCAGCTAGTTCTGAATAGTCATTGGACTGGTTTTGTCCCACGGACCTGACAACCCTGATCGCTAACCAATGCTGGCTAGCAGGTTCCAACTTGCGAATGTAACATGGTGTCACGTTATACTACTATATCATACAGAGCCATCATATATCACTATCTGGAATCATTCGTAAAAAGTTGTTTCCCATTTCCGTGGCTATAAATGCAGATTCGGTTAGTCCGTGTGACGTATGACTTGTGACCTTATGAAAGATTTTCTACAGTAATGAGCTATAAAAGCAAACAAAACCAACCAACAAACAAACAAACAAACAAAAAAGTCATATACTGATTACCACACAGGAAAGTCTAATTTACTGGCATGTCAACGCATTACCTGCTGTAACAGGTACAAGCATATCAGCTTGCTGTAACCAAAATAGAAATCTTGTACTTGGAGGTGTGTGGTAGACGAACCTTTATGTCATCTGTTCATCCGACGATAGCCTTTGGGCTTTTCACATTAGAGAAAGAAAGAACTATTGGCTCCAGAATATCTCGATAAAAAAAAAAAAAAAAAAAAAAAGCCGAGTGACGTTAGGTAATCGCGAGCCAATATCACACGATGTAGCAGCAGTTTGGAAAGATGCAGTGGCTATCTTCATGCGTCTCAAAGTTGGTTGGTAGCTATCTTGTGAGCAAATTGAGCAAAAGGTGAGAAAATAGAGAAAACAAATAGCAAAAGAAATACCTATACAGCGGTGGGGAAAAAGTACTGAAAATGTGTGTCTCAATTAAAAGTAGATGTCCTCAATGAAAGAAAAAAACCTGCCACTTTAAAAATGTACTCGAGCATTAAAAAGTAAAAGTAAATGCTGCTGAAATCAAGTTAGTGTCATGTCTTCATGTGCCCGTTCCAAATCCGTGGCCATTAACACAGTTGGTCCCTCCATTTGCTGCAGTTGAAACATCTTGAAGCTTAACGAGAAAACTTTCCACTAGACTTCGGAACTCAGCTGTAGGAATTTGTGTTCGTTCAGCCGCAAGAGCATTAGTGAGATCCTGCCCTGATGGCAAATAAGAAGGCCTGGTGTATTTCATTTCATCCCAGTGGTGTTCAGTGGGGTTGAGGTCAGGGTTCTGTGCAGGACACTCAAGTTCTTCCATTCCACTCTTGGCAACCTATGTCTTTATGGACCTCAGTGTACACAGGGACATTGTCTTGCTGGAGAAGGTTTGGGCCTCGTAAGTTCCAGTGAAAGGAAATTGTAACGCAGCGGCATACAAAGTCATTCTAGACAGTTGTGTGTTTCCAGTGTTGTGGCAAACGTTTGAGAGAGATCCACGTATGGGAGTGCTGGTCAGATGTCCACAGTCATGTAGGTCATATAGTATAGTTATCTAGAGGACGTACTTAGTGCAGCAGGTGTCATGATTTAGAAAAGACTTTAAAAAAGAGCATGCTACAACATCGTTTTTTTTTGGGGGGGGGGGGGGGGGGGGGGTG
>JAOVYU010000051.1:15753540-15765832 GCA_025674565.1 Synodontis membranacea
GGCGGGGGGGGAGTTGGCCACTGTGAAATATATGAACCCACTGGAGTGTGTTATGTTTAAGCGAGAAGTTTAAACAAAAAGGTTCTTTTTATGACATCAAAACTTTTTTTCTTTCTCTGGTTGTTGGATGAGTAGCGTTAAAAAAAAAAAAAAAAAAAAAAAAAAAAAAATTTGTGACCGTTATATGAACCTGTGTGTAAGATTGTATGAAACAGAATGAATGAAAAGCTTGTAGCCTAGCTACAAAATATGATTGTTCCTGAATACCAGGGCTAGTAATTTATCCTCCCCTATATTGCACAACCATTTATGAACACATACTGTATACTTCTTAGTGCGGCGTAGTTAAGCATGGCTTAGTCATGGGAATTTTGTTTCTGCTTTCCTATTATGTGCAAAGTGCGTGATACATTTATCAGCTGTAACTTTGCGTTCATGACACTTTCATTGGCTGTAATTCTCTGTGTCTTGTCTGTATCACAGTTAACGATATCATCTCTGTTTGGCTGTATTGCATTGTGTTCATCCTGTCTGGTGTCCCATAATCCCAAAATGTAGAATATCACTATGACTGCTCTCTGAAAGCTATACAACATTCATAACAATGATTTAGGGTGACCAGGTGCTGATTGTGTCTGTGTATGTGCGCAGATGATGTGTCAGCTGGAAGCAGCGCGGAGTTTCCAGACAGACTCTCGCTTATGGAAGTGCGGCTGCAGGCACAGGAAGATGAGATCACGTTGCTCAAGTCCTCGTTGGCCGATGCATTGCGTAAGCTTCGCCTCCATGATCAACAGATCCCACTACTGAAGCAGCAGCTAATTGCCAGTAAGATCATCCGTGATTTAATTACTATTGTATGAATCTAAATATTGTTTTGTGATATTTCATTTATCACCGAGGTTTCCTTTTATTTTATATCACTCTTACTAGCTTAGTACGAATTTAATGGATATGTGAAAAGGATAGACGATATAAAGTGACCCCTGTGTCTATTCCCATAGTGAACCCTGGTGCGGCTCGGGTGTTGAATCAGTCTTTTTGCGTTGATGGGTTCTCCAAACCCTACAGACACTCCACCAGTTCTCTGGACGGACTGAACCATACACCCAACAGGTATCAGTGCAGCCACATTTGCGTACTTTTTGTACCGTATTAAAAGAACTATATCTATTCATTATGGAACAGATTGGAAAAGAAGCATGTAGTTATGAACTGTCATTATTCTTTAAAATGTGGAACCATTAACTTTAAATGTACAGTATGTTCATTGCAAGAGAGACTGAATCACTTTGCATGATTCGGCTGATCAACAGACGGGCTATGGCAAAGCTTCTTTCTGTAGTGCCTCCCTGGAGATACAAGTTCCTCAAGTTGTGAGAAATGCAGTCTTCCCGCCCACACATTTAGCGCAACAAAGAAAGAACACAACATTCTTTGGCACACGCAGACCATGGGACAACTGAGCAACTTTTCTGTTTCAGATCTGCTCGGTTTGTAAGAACATGAGTTGGTCCTTTTATTCGGTATAGCAGTCAATGAACAATATTCAGCCTTGCACTTATAGATATACAATAGATGAAATAAATATCAAACAATAGACAGATGTACAGTAATACAGTAAACGGAGAAGTTTGTTTTGTCTTTGCGCAAAATTATATTAGTGTGGTGCATAAGTTTGTGGACACTTTGAGCAAACTTTCTAAAATAATACAAAGTGATTGCCGTTTGATTCTATGACTTTCTGCTGTTTATCTGGCAAAGAATGAATATCATCGCAAAAGAAGGATTTGGGTTTTGAGGAAATTATTTCATCTATGCAATATCATATATCATAGATTTATTTTTTTTTGAAATGTTGGTGAGAGGGTGTATGTTGCAGTGACCTAAGCAAGTGGAAATCTGATGAGTAGGCTGGATGTGGTAAACTTCCCATCCAAGGTTTATAATAATGTCTTTCGTTGCTTTTGCAGGATGATTTTCGTTTGTGAATGGCTGCTGGATTATCGTAATTCATTGATATTGCAGTGAATTTGATCAGTTGATCACTGTAACGTTTGACAGTTTCTCCAGGCTTGAGCAGCTCGTAACAAAATCTCTGGAGCCCACCTACCAAATTTCAGAATCTTTCCCATTGCCTTCAGATGCCTTAGAACAGTAGAATGATCCATAGTCAAACGTCTCGCCAGCTCTCGATTCAGTTGTGTCGCATCTTCTTCCATAAACTTTCGCCTCTGGCTTTTGTTGAGTTTTTCCACTATTGAATAAGAATAGAAGGCAATGACAGATATGAATCTTGCTGGGCTCCATGCTTGATTGTTAAACTACCAAAACATGTGCTTTTAAAGGGAGATTTAATTAAAGATATGTACTATTCCACAAACTTATGCAACACCTTAATAGTTCACGTTGGTGTACCTGAAGCATACTTCTCAGCATGTGGAAATTTTGTAAAAGTTTTATATTCTCTAAAATATTTTAATGTCATTAACTGTGAACAATTTTTAAGTTGAATCTTTTTTTCTTTTTTCTTTTTTTTTTTGTTCAATGATACCCAGTTTTCTCTTTTAAAACATTATTTTAGGTCTCAAATGCAGACGTCAAGGGCTACAGCCCGCAGGAGAGATATTAGTGCAAATGATGATGGTTTATTGCTTGTATCCCTCTTGATTGTGTGTGTCTTCAGCCATGTCTCAAACTCAGCTGAAAATGGAGAGGGCAGTAGAGCTCACTCCAGCCCCAGCCTGAAAACAAACCATAGTGAAAAGGCCACACAAACTGAACCCTGGAACCCTGAGCCTGAGAGGACTCCTTTGGCCCTCACCAGGGCCTCCAAGAGTCTTTCTCTGGAGGACGCTCTTCCCGAAGGGGTCTCGATCATGGATGAGGCCCCGCACAGTGCTCAGCAGGAGAATCTGGAGGAAGAATACAGTGAAGAGAAGGAGAAAAGCTGGCACTCTAAGGTAGAGGAGACCATCCAGCGCACAACAATCAAAGGCCTCCAACAACAACACAGCAAAAGCAGTGAAGAAAGCCAAGGCTCTGCCCCTCAGACTCCAACTTCCAGTTCTCCAGCACCGCCTACACACAGCGGACCCCTTTCTCCCATTCTGGAAGGCGAGAAGAAAGTGCTGTGCGTTTAACCATCCATCAAGCCAGTCTTTTTTCCATCCTCGCATGACCTTCCTGCTTTGGCTTAGTTTCAAATCTAAACCCTATCTCTTGCATTACTGCTCTAATTATTAATTCCTCCGAATGCCTTCTTATTATTTTTTTTATTCCCAAGATGCAACTTATGCCTTTGGTGAACTACAGTCTGTATGAATGTTACTTTTGAGAGCTACTTTTGGAGAGAGTATACCGAAGGCTACTTTTTGGAAAGAGTAAACTGCATTGAAAAGTGTTGAAGACAAATCCTGGGTCAAGGTTGGGCATTACTTACTGCTAAGCCCAGCCTTTTTTTTTTGTGCAGGTCTGTTACTATATATGAGTGAGGTCAAATGTAGCGTATGTAGTCCATTGAAAGCTAGATTGCAAATCTCTCTAACTGTGGACAAAAAAAATTATAATAAGCTTTTCCTAAATTGAACCCTTGGAATTATAAGGTCCCGACAATTCCGCGATTCTAAGATATTAAACTTATAAAGTTTTGACGAGATCAAACTTTCCAGCGTACTACTTTCCTTTAGTTTTAAAGCCCTATTTTCCCCACGTATTTAACTGCATGTATATTTCATATAGCGTCTAACATTAACTCACTTTTGCCTAAAAAGTCTGATAGAAAAGCTCCAGTTCTGGAAGTTTAGCATCTTGAGAAAACACTTACAGATAGATTCCATGTTTTTTTTTTTTGTTGTTTTTTATAAAAAAAATAAAAAAAAAAGGTTTAAACAGAAAGATTGCATGCATGTCATTATGTCATATAGTAAGACATTATATCAGATATCAGCCACTGCTTGGCATTATTTTTTTTTAGCAGAGATGATGAGAACGCTCACTGTGTGTTGAAAGTAGTTTATGATAAGCAATGCATGGTTGAATGAGACGGTCTTTGACTCCGCTGTAGTGTTGAGTGATGTGTGCGATGAATTAGCCTGAGTGGAAAATGTGACTCGGATCAGTAGTGTTTACGCACTAGCTCAGTGATGAGTGACACCGCAGGTTAGACTGAAAGTTTACTGCAGCATACAGTATAGGGCAAGTGACGTCACTGCTCGTGTCCAAATTGGAGCGTTTCGAATCTGTTTGGCTGAATAAATACTTATCCCACATTTGCAAATTTGCCAACGAGGGAATGAAGAGTTTATAGCAAATTTGCATCTTGGACTGGTTTCTGCAAACTTTTGTAGAACCAAAAAACATTGGAATGACTGCACACTAACCAAATTAAACTTATCTAATCAAGTGCATTTTATAAATTCTTTGATTCATTGTATTTCCTGCCCTGTTTTTGTGCATGGAGGTTTCTGGGTGATCTTTCTGTGAATGCATCTATTTAATTATTTATTTATTTTTGGGGTGGGTGTGTGTGTGTATGTGTGTGTGTGTGTGTGTGTGTGTGTGTGTGTGTGTGTGTGTGTGTGTGTGTGTGGGCATGCAGAAATGATCTTTAAACTGTCAGGAAAGCATGTGTGTGTCACCAGACAGAATTGTTTATGCTCTGTAGTTATTTTACTCTGGAAAATGTAACCCAACACAACACAGCACAATGAAATCTTGCACAGAGTAAATTAAGGAAGATTGTTGAAGCTTCATATAAACTTTCAGTGCTTTGCATGGAAAGATCGCAGGCACGCCAGTGTGTCATGTAATTAGATTTATTAGACTGCTTGCCGTTAGGTATCATCAGGGACCTCGACAGCCAGTTTTGAGGCTGTTTATGACAAGGAATATGGAGATTGAACGATATGAGTTTTGGCTCAGTTGCAGTGTTGAAAGATGCTTGTGTGAAGAGTTAGGCTACGTGGAAAATGTGACCGTTTAAGATCTCAGTGGCGAGTGACGCCGCAGGGCAGATTGAGAGTGAACTGCAGAATGTAGAGCAGGTGAGCTCATCGCTCGTCACTGCAACATTACAATGGGGAAGAGAAAATAAAAAGAGAGGTAAAGCGAGGTGAAGAGGAGCAGGCGCAGTATCATGGGTGTATCAAAAGCAAAAAAAAAAAAAAAAAAGAATGGAAAGAGAACGCATTGATGCTTCTGTAAATGCATCATGGGCATCGGATGATTAAAGCGCAGTTTTTAGGGACTGCAGTGTAGATTGCGGTTCAGTCTGTAAGACCAAGTCGGCAGTAGTGACGATTGTCACGGAATGATTTGTGAAGGAACATTTAAAGTTGAAAGTTCCATTTAAAACTTAATGACGTTTTATACAGCTGTTAAAAGAAAAAAAAAAAAAAAGAAGAACCCGGGGTATGATGGACAGGAGTCGACGCTCCATCAACAACAAGTTTCACTTCCTTGTTTGGCCAGGACTGCTGTAGTTTCCTGTTTCGTATTTCTTAAATTGGGGAGCCTAAAAGTCTTAGAGGAACAGGAAATGGGGTGTGTGTCAGAGGAAACAACCGTTCGAATAACGCACCCACACATAGCGCACCGAACATGTTCAAGCTCCTCTTTTGTGTTAGAGGAAGTGTTTTAAGTCATAAGCATTCAAGTGTTTTGATTGCTGGTGTGTGTGTGTGTGTGTGTGTGTGTGTGTGTATGAGATGGGTTGACTTTATTGAGAAACTCACCTTGTGCTTTGAAACTAAAAATCCTTTCAAAATGCTCTAAATCCACGTGATTGAAATCAGGTATCACATAGACTCTTGGTGTGTCCAGGGAACGGAGGAATAGTGAGAAAGTGGTTAAGGACATGCAGGACAAACCCAAACAGCGAATGCCTAAAAAAGCAGCATCATCAACCAACCTGCTGACCCGATCTCCGAGTCTAGAGGGGTGAGTGGGTTCATATTCATCTTTCATTTCCAAACACTGAAATTAGACTTGGGCTATAAGTAGTAGGTCCTTTCTCTTGGCAAACTCATGGTAGGTTCATGTTGCCCTGAACGATTCTACAAATCCAACTTGTTTGGAAACCCTATGGGCTATAATCCTGTTCTTTAGCACAGAGCTTGCTGGATGTTGTGGTGGAACTGTTCAATCAAGTATGGGGAGAATTCTAATAATGTGCACGCTTCAATTTTTACCCCCCTCCCCCCCGAACCCTCACTGGGAACGTGGGCTTCTAATTATAGCTATTATGGAAAGCAAGTCCGTTTCGTGTCCGTTTCTGTTCGTGAATGGCTACATCGATCTATTATAATTACACGCTACATTTACTAGCGCATAATGAAGAAACCCCAACAGATTTTAATAAATATATAATAATAATAATCAAATAAATCTGTGTTGTTTCTGGATTGAGCACGGTCAGAGTACGCTAGAGAAAATGAACTTTCTGAAGGCCTACAGGTTTTACTATCCATACTAAGGTTTTACTATCCATTACTATCCACACTAGCACCTGGATGCAAAGACATAAAAGGTGAAATAAGATGCAGCCATGTTTCTTAGGAACTCTCCTTCATCATCTTTATCTCAACGCAAGCAATAGGGCATGATATCCAGATATCTTTGCCCCAAGCTTTGGATAAGCCTATAAGATTTGTACATGTGGCGACATGAAGCGAGAAATTCCCACAGTTTTTAAATGACGTAAGCTGACATGTTGCACAACTGAAAATTTCCACGGGCAACTGACAGTTTTCCCTTTTTTTTCTTCTTCTTCTTCTTGTTTGCTTCTTTGTTTTAATAGCCGAGCTAAAGACCTCCTCTCCAGCACAGGTAATAAAAAATCTCTTTCCTCACATTCTCACCAGCACTGTAGTGAAACATTGACGCACTGTTTGCCCATTTGGATCCTGATCCAGTCCTGCTCATCTGCAGTCAAATCCACTCCAAACATGCACACGCACACACACACGCACGCACACACACACACACACACACAAATGAATTAGAGTCAAAAATTCATCCGTGTGTGTGTGTAGGAAAAAATTACGACCCTCTCTGCTTTCATTCTGTTAGGTGAAAAATAGTAGTTTGTTCAAGAACTTTTTCACCCCCCGGTCATTGTCCATGAAATTATCCGTACATATTTCTTTGACTGATATATCAGCCCCGAATGAATCTTCACAGCAGCGTGTCTTGGCAAATCAAACAAAGGAAACGCTTTATGGTTTAAAAAAAAATACCGAACCAGACGCAGTCCTTCGCAAGCATTTAAATCTTAATGCTGCGCTACAGCGAAAAACTTCTTTTTACACGGGTTTGCGTTAAAGCGTTACGGAAATTCCAGAACTCACAGGACTTGCTTATATCTCATCTTCAAGAGTGAAGATCTTTGTCTTTTTTTTTTTTTTTTTTTTTTAGGGAGTTCTTCCTCTTGGCAATGCTTAAAAACACTGGGGTAGTTTTATCTCGCTTTGAAAGAAACCCTACACAATACTTGTAAGATATGAGCACAGTTTTCCACCTTAAAATAAAGAAGAACAAAAAAAATGACAGTTGCAACCTAGTTCTCTAGTTCTTTCGTTCCCGTGGGAAAAGAAGTGTAGATATGTAAATGCGTGGATATAGACACATGGACACATACACTTGATGCAGCAGTAGACTCAGGAGAGCTTGTTAGTGATGTGTGCTCCGGCTGGAAGTTCGCTCAGCGTGGTTAGTTGCATTACCACACGACTCAAAACTCTCTGACGGGAATGATGAATGTCTTCTTTCCTCAAGAACCAGAAACTCATGGGAAATGTTTTTTTTTTTTCTTTTTTCTTTCCTCCTCACTATTCTTTTGAATACATCAGGTCATCTCGGTATGTCTGTTGCCTGCAAACCAGGAAACTTTTGCAGCAAGTACTGATGTTTTTTTTGGATTACTTATTAAATGCCTGTGAA
This sequence comes from Synodontis membranacea, assembly GCA_025674565.1. NCBI lineage: Eukaryota > Metazoa > Chordata > Actinopteri > Siluriformes > Mochokidae > Synodontis > Synodontis membranacea. The sequence goes on from JAOVYU010000051.1 coordinate 15,761,482, forward strand.
AACATTGACACTGGACTGGTTTTTCCGGATACGCTGAGCACAGATTAGTTTTAGGGTACGCTGTTTCTAGGGATTATCTACTGTAGGCTTGGATTAATCTGGTAGAAATTCTGGACAACATGAATAGTATGAGAAAAACGCAGACTAACAACGCGCGCGTCTCTTGTGATTTATTTCTGAAATCTGTTTCCTGTACTTCATTTCCTTGCTGCACGCCGTCGTATGTTAGTAGTAATGTCATGCGTTCTGTGATCCGTCCAAACGGATTAGCGTCATCGGCATGACTCAAAGCTAGCCGCCTCTGCCAAGTGCAAGAGCGGTTTCTGGCTTTTCACTTTTTATTGTTATTACATTGCACTGGACACAGATGGGGTTTTGTGCCCCTGTCTCCTTAAAAGGACCAATAAGTGTTGCGGTTGAACCCAAATTCTTGCTTTTTATCCGACTGGATTGAGCTAGACTGTGTCATGGGGAAATTGCCAGAGAAAAATCTGGGCCGTGGAGTTGAGGGCTGAGATCAGGTGATTGTGATCTACAGACTTAGTCGTGTTTATCTGTGTATCTCTCTCTCTCTCTCTCTCTCTCTCTCTCTCTCTCTCTCTCTCTCTCTTTTAGGATCCCAGGGGTCTAGGAGAGGAACGCAGGGTAGGTCTCCCTGTTCTGCAGTTCACTATTATACGCAGATTTAGTCCCAGTGTAGCGGGAAGCACCGGTGTAATGGTGCAATAGAAAGGCTAGTATGCATTGTCATGTTGTAGCACGATTTAACATTCATCAGTAGCTCAGTGAAGGCTGCTATAGTGAAGTAGACAGTGATTTCTTTCTATTTCTGTACATATTCAAATCACTATGTCTGCTGCGCTTTCGCTGTGCCAGATTAAGTGTTCAGAAAGGAAGTGCATACAACTGCACAAGATGTTGTGCAACAAGTTAGTGCTAAAACTAAACTAGATGCCAACCCTTAACACTCTCGGATCATGGCACGTTATTTTCCCTGTCATTCTCTGTATAGTTAAATAAAATCGTGATTGGAAACCTTATTATTATTTACACAGTTCTGATCATGTCAATTTAAGTGTTTCCCTGTTTAATTGGATCCTAGGCCAGTCAATCAAAATGTTCATCCGCGGGCGACCGATCACTATGTACATTCCTTCCAACATCCAGAACTATGAAGAACTTAAGATGGACCTTCCTTCTGAGAAGCTGGAACTGGACTGGGTGTATCCACTTTCGATTATGGTCTTCAGAATATACGTTTATGAGAAATATGCGTTACACTGTAGCCCGAATGAAATTCCTTGACCTGCTTCTAGCTATGGATATCGAGGACGCGATGGCAGGGGAAACCTGTACATGCTTCCCTCAGGGGAGGCAGTGTACTTTATAGCCTGCGTAGTAGTTCTTTACCACGTCGCCCGGAGAACGCAGCGCTATTACCGTAAACACACAGACTGCGTGCGATGGTGAGTGCATGACATCAACACACGATGCATCCGAAAAATATACACGAGATGAGAATGTTCTTTTTTTTTTTTTTTTTTTTTTTTTTTTTTTTTCCCATTTTTAAATAAATTTTGAGCAGGAGCAGGGCAAAGGGTTAAAGTGCCGCTGCATCAGTCTTTTTAGGTAGAGATGACGCAAGGGCGGCTGTTAAAGAAAGTGAAAATAGACTAACTTGTCCATGAAAGAACAGTAAAGCAAATAAAAAGAGAATCATGAAATAAACATTTTTGCACAGTTGAAGATGAAATGATCAGTTTTGTTAAGCCTGCCATTCAGGGTAGATTTTTCCTTGAAGTGTAGTTTTGTATTGAATTTCTCTCTCTTTTTTTTTTTAATCATTTGCCATCTCTGTCATCTCTCTTGGACTGTAGTCTAGCAGTCCATCCAAACAAGGTGCTCGTAGCATCCGGACAGACGGCAGGTGTGGATAAAGATGGCAAGGTGTGTCTGGAGTGATGCAACGGGACACGAACTGAGCTGAACTGAACTTCTACAGTTTATTCACTGTACCGGTTTTTGCAGTACACTGATTCAGAACTCCGTGTATTTATCTGTGTTTGCTCTCCAGCCTTTACAGCCGTTTGTACACATCTGGGACTCCGCTACACTGACAACCTTGCAGCAGATCGGTCTGGGCACGTTTGAGCGAGGCGTCGGATCCGTGGCCTTTTCATGTGCAGTACGTAATTGTGTAGCAGTCTTAACATACTGTACAGCACAGCGAGATGATAGAAGTAAATATTTTGATAATCCGTCAGGACATTATCGCTGTTGAATGTTTTGGCACAGGATGCCGGGACATTTCTGTGTGTGATTGATGATTCCAATGAGCACATGCTGTCTGTCTGGGACTGGAACAAAAACACCAAAACTGTTGAAGTGAAGGTATGTGCACGTACAAACACACCCAGGCGACGTTCCCAGAGTTGCCTTCTTTTTGTGTATCCTGTTCATGTGATCACCTTCTCGGTTATTTTTCAGGGATTGTGTTGCACCTCTTTAGGGGAAACCAAAGCACCCTCGTAGCTTTTTTTTTTTTTTTTTTTTTTTCTCGTAACAACTTTTACTTCAACCCTGGTAAAGTCATCGGTATGCCACAGTTTATGAAAGCCATATTATTTTTGTAATATCATGTTATCATTTATTTGACAGCTTTTTCCGCTCTAATATAAACTGATCAGTTAAACATGCAGACAGCAGCTTTCAGCTTCTGTTTCAGTTCGGTCTGTATCTCTGGCATAAACATAGAAAAAAAAAATGTCTTTTGGCTACTGCGTCGCGGAGATTTTGACTTCCCAAGAACTAGCCCATTGCAGGTGCCATGACAACGGTATAAATATTTACGCCATGGTATTGAGTGAATGAGTATGGGGGCTTTGAAAGAGTGGGTGTTCATTGAGCTAATTTTTCTTCGTTGCTTCGTTTTTAGCCGTTATTGTCAGGATTGTGGGAGTGTGCTCAGCAGAGTGTAACCATTTGTCTTGATTTCCCTGCTCACTACGAAAATTTACAACCGAGATGTGATTTATTATCTCGGTGGAACCAGTGTGTACGTACAAATCTGATAGCTCGTTCAACTTCTGGTTGAAGATCCGCTTCTGAAGTATGGTTGTATTTATGCAGCTATTCAGATGTGGGCTCCGGAGAGGCTGTTAGTGGTGACTTGGACGGTTTAATTAGGCCTCGTTCCTGGATCCGCAAGAAATCTACAGCCAGGATAAAACGGATTCTCAGAGAAAGACTCCTGTCTGTGATTTCCCCCAAGTGTATTCTTCATGCATGGCGGAACAAGCACCACCACTTTTACTGTACAGAATATTTGTGCTGGTAATAAAAGATAATTGTACATAAGCTCATGGGAAGGTCATGTGAGGGCAGACTAAAAGGTTGGCACTAGTAAATAATTTCACGTTGTCATTTTTACAATGTCTCTGAGCATCAAAAGAATACAAAAGAGACAATGTGATGTGTATAGGCCATTATTAAAAAGTCAACAAAAATTCATCAAAGTGTTCAGGGAAAAAAAAAAGCCCTGCTATTCATTTGTTCATATTTCATCATCTTCTGAGTCGCGGTGGATCTAGAGCCTGTCGCAGGAACCCCGGAGCCTGGACCTGTGACTAATCTAGAGCCTAACACAGAGCAGGTGAACACAGTCAGGTAACAAATCAGTGAAGGATCAGGACTAGAACAGAAACAAAGGTACAAGTCACATGCTGTGTTCAGGACATCCTCTCGAACGCTAAGTAGTCCACTGTATAGTGATTCAGCCATTCAGCCACTTCTCAACGGCATATTTAATGCGCTGTATAGTGCACTACAAAATCATCACGAGGCACGTCAAAATGTAGCGCACAGAAGCTGTAGCCTTCATCGGTCAACTTACACCGTCACACATTGAGGCCTAAAAATAGTTTTATTTAAAAAAAAATATATAAAAAAAAGGTTGGTGTAAAAGTTATTTTATTTTTATTTCAATGTTGTGAAGAGTTGTGAATTACAATGTGCACTTATCCAAAAAATAGCAACACTGGTATCCATGTTCTGGCGTTGGATTGCGCGACAGAGATGACAGTTACAAATAAACGGTGCATAATTGCATAGCAGCGTAACATTCCCCTGGTGTCCGAAATCAAGAGCTGTCTGAACTTGGCCCCTAGTGAATGTTCTGTCTAGTGAACACTATATAGTGAGTATATGGTGAATGGAGTAATATAGTGAATGAGTTGAGCTGTATACAGTACTGTGCAAAAGTCTTAGGCATCCTGTTTTTTTGTGTACAAATAGTGTTATAAATTACATTTTATGAATTCTGCCTTATTGATTCAGTACAAAAACAATTCAT
>JAOVYU010000051.1:15852329-15870273 GCA_025674565.1 Synodontis membranacea
TGGTCAAATGTTACTCCAATACAAGTGAAAGTCATGCAGTCAAATTTTTACTTAAGTTAAAGTACTGAAGTACTTGCATTTAAAAATACTTAAGTATTAAAAATTATTTTATTTTCACTGCATTTTTGGATTATTGGCACAACACATACAATACCTAATGACTCTGACTAGCTTGTACAGCTAGCTTCCTCTATACAGCACACACTTAATATGAAATGAATCTTTAATCCTTTCAGAAAATACAAACATTTTATCAAGATATGGCCATGGGTTCGCGCTGAGCAGCAGAAAGAACGTGCATGCTGTCTGCAGATACGTACATTCCCAAGGGGGGCGTGGCGCGTGCTCCACGCTGACATGACAACAGACTACGTCAGATGGGACGTAACTATACTGATTACTGATAGGCTGTCACCCGGGAAAAAAACAGTCACGTTTTAGAAAAGGGGGAAAACCCATCCACTTTCAGAATTAAAAGTAACGAGTAATGAGACCCTTGATAGAAATGTGAAGTAAAAAGTACGATATTTGTCTTTCAAAAGTAGTGAAGTGAAAGTCATAAATTTCCAAAAAAAATACTACTCAATGAAGTACAGATACTCAAAAACTCTACTTAATTCAGTACTCAAGTAAATCTACTTTGTTACTGTCCACTTCTGTTTATTATTAGGGATGCATTGAAACTGCATACCTATTGTTATTCTGTTTTCCAAATTTTGATTTTGAATAACTCAATCACAGATCATCGCACACCGAGAAATAATACACCAAACCGTGCGTCTCGATCGGACTCGGTGTGCAATTATTTGGTTAATCAGAATTCGTTACCATGGCGACGTTATTCATGCTCAAACACACCCACCTAATAGACACCCATTCATTGCGCACTCAGACTACGTTACCATGGCGACGTGACCGACTGAAGCGGATCACTCCCAAATCACTTGCTGTTCCCTACAAAGCTGCACTTCAATATCGCTTAGAACAGTGGGTTAGTTTCCCTTCGCTAGGGCACTACATGGGATTCGACCCTACTTGTAGTGGACAAGGTGCTTTCTATACATTGCAGTGAATTAGAGTGTTCACACGGTCTTTTGTGACGTGCGCGTTTATACGGCGTCAAAAAACCATTGCATGCAGCTTTTTCTTGGAGTCAAAATCCTAACAAACGCAAGGAAGAGGCTTTTAGATGGGTTTTAGACATTTTAGTATTAAACCAATTTTAGTATTAAACCCATTTTAACAACACGAAAAAGAACATTTGGATTAAAGATAATGTCAAGATATTGCTACTCAGGAGGCTCACACCGGTTCACTCAGGTTCATTTCCAAATCACCTGGTGCTCCCTACAAAGCTGCACTTCAGTATCGGGTTATTCTCCCTACTTAGTGCACTACATGGCCGATAAGGGACCATTTGGGATTCGACCCTAATTGTAAAAAAAAGTTGACAACGTGCTTTCTACACATTGCAGTGAATGAGTGTTCACGCGGGCCTTCGTGACGTGCGCGTTTACAGTGTATACAGTGTCAAAAAAACATTGTACACAGCTTTTTCTTGGCGTCAAAATCCCAACGAGCGCAAGGAAAACGCTTTTAGACAGGTTTTAGACAGTTACTGTGAGTAAGACCCTCAGAGTTAGGATAGCTCAAGCAGTCAACATAAAAGCCACATAGACGTAAGTTTGTGTCAATATTTGTTTTACTTATTAGATTTTAAGCACTGAGGTGAGACCCACTGCACTGCATCCCTCTCGCGAGTTACCGCAGGGAAATTGTCTAGTTTATTATTATTATTAATAAAAGTCAGTAAGTAACAGTTGAGTCAGAATGCCAGACTTTAAAATGGTAAACTTTACTTGTGACTGATGTATGTGCAAAAGAGAGGCATATTTCATTTCAGGGAAGATGCTCTTTTTGGAATTATGTATAGTGGAAGATGTCAGAATTTGACTATATGAAGGGCTTTCCCAGGCTGCAACACAAATCTATTACCTAAGTTGAAACTTTTTAACAGTTTTGATGAAGCAGATTTTTTTGATATATGTTTGTCTGATTAAACTATTCATCCCTTTTTTTGTAAGAAGTAAAAGAAGTAAAAGAATTAAAAAATGACGTTTGTTATGTAGATGTGGGAAGAGAAATTCATAAACATAGCACTTGAAAATGTGAAATGTTTAAAGGGGTGAATAAGATCGTGTGCATAATTGGTGTCGGTTCTGTGCCATGCTGCGCGTGTAAATATTCTGTGCCATAGAAGTAAGATTTTGCTAAGCTTTAGGGCTAATTTATGGATGTTGCTGTGTCCATGGCATCGACTGGGTTCATGATGTGGGCAGAATTTCCACACGGCACTTGCTATAGAAGCATGGCATTTAGCAAGCTTTACATTTTTATTGGAGGCACATGCACTCTGTGGATCTTAGGACAAGACTCTACAAAGCCGTGCTTTGACAATGGATTCTGCACATATCATAGCGTTCTGAAATAATACATTTTGTTTTTGGTTTTTTTCAGAGCCTCACAGACATCTGGGTATATTGAGAGAGGAGGAATATCCCATCGCAGTCTGCACTGGTAAGAACTGTTCTGAACATCACGTCAGTTCTCAGTGTTAATCTAGTCTAGTGCATTTGTTTTCTACATCACTGTTTTTCTCATTATGTGAAGGTGAAGAAAATGCAGATACCAAAACATCAAATGCTCACCAGGCCAAAGACTTAAGATCGTCCATTCGCAAAGCTGGACATATCACCATAGCTAATCATAAACCAGACAGAGAATCAGTGCTTGAGCCGCAGATCACGAGCCGATCACCAGGGTGAGTGACTGATTTTAGTAACAGCATTTTGGAGTGAACCAATAAAAATCATACACATTGCAAAAAAAAAAAAAAAAAAAAAAAAAATTTTGATAGACTGTGACAGGTTGCATTAGGACTCTAGCATTATTGTCCATTTGTCCATCTCATTCATTTTGCTTAAACAGCTTTTAAATTACTTGAAGACTTGCAAATATTTCATGTATAAAAGGCGACAAATTACAATGCATTGAAAAAAAGTGTCCGGCATTTGATTTGGGATGCAGACTTGAGAACAAAACAGAGAATCAAAAAGGCTTCTAAAACGCTTTTGTCATGTCTTTCAAAGATGTCTTAAGGTACTCCTGTGGCCCAAACACTAACAATTTTTCAGTCAATTTTTTAAAGTATATATATTTTTAAGTATTTCTTCTTTTAAAGAAACCCAGTAGAGTTTTTCATTATTTATTTCTGAACTGTTTTTGGTCATTTAAGATGATGATTTGTATGTTTGAAGAGCATAAATTTAGTTTGAGGCCTCTTTTTTTTATATATGTTACGGCTTGGATTTGTGTTTTGTTTTTTACTGGATTGTAATTGAAAAATGAAAATGCAATTCTTAGGCTTCCTACAAGTAATTACTGTTAGTAGGAGCTTTAAATCCAGGACTGAGTTCATGTTAAAATAAATAAACAAGTACAATTTGTAATATTAATGGTCCATTAAGCAAATATCTGTGACATATGTGGTGATGTTTTTCTTTTGAACTGATGAGACTTGACAAAGTGAAACACAATGATAGAACAGTGTTATGGTGTCATACTTTTTATGCATATTTAGATTAATAAGAGGTAATCATTGATTATTATTTAAATGGCTAGATGTATTTGAGTACGTTTCTTAATAATCTTCCTGAACAGTGTAGCGGTTAAAAGATTTCTGTGTAAAAAAAAAAAATGAGCTGTTAATTTGGTAGTGATCAAAATAAAGAGTTAATACAATTTTCTTGATGTAAAAAAGTAAAAGTTTTTGTTTATAATTAGCCACAGTATGTTTAAGAAAAAGTAAAATGATGGAAATGTATATAATCCTACAAAGTTGCCCAGAGAGAGAGAGAGAGAGAGAGAGAGCACCAAGTTTCAGACAAACCAGTAGCATTTTGTTTATAAGATTTTTGACTGTTTTTATTTAAGCATCCCGAAAAATCAGTTGATCTAAGTAGATAGATCTATATATCTTTATGTTTACATGTCTGTAGATGTAGTGATAGATTAGATTATGTAGCTGTAATCAACCCTGCTGCAGAATTCAGTTCCAGCCCAAATCCTATACACATTAATCCATCTAAGTGTATTGATGATCTGGATAAAATGTGGTCAGTCAGGATTTGAAGTGACATCTTCAGGAAGGTAGATCTCCATTAGCTCTCCAGACATAAAAATAAGGCTTAGCGACCTCTTTAGATGCATTTGTTTTTCAATATAAATAATATATTAAATAATTAAAAAAAAAAAACACATGGCTGATCATTATATTTGCATTACTGTTTTATTTTTGTTTGATTGTATTTTGTAAAAAAATATATACTTTTGATAAGCATTAAGAATTATTTTCTGTTAAAATATATTAAAGCAATCAGTGCCAAGTTTCACATACATCATTCTTAAATGTTAGAGCAAGTATTACAACAAACATCTTGTACCAGTTAATGAGAAACTGCTTTAAAATGGCAATGTCATACACAGGTGTATTTTATCATGTATCATTTGTTTTTATACTCTGCTTTATTTTCAATTTATTTTGTGATGTCACCATGCCAGTAAGTCTCCTGAGCCAAATTGTATACATTTTCTTGAATGTATACATCAAAATGTTTATCTCTTATTTTATTTTTATTCTTGTTTTTTTTTATTGAGAAGCTGGATATAATTGTTATAGAAATTGAACCTACTGCATCAGCATGTTTCAGTGGTGTTATTAGAAGTAGGAAACGTTTATCAGTCTGTCATCGGACATGGAAAACATCGGACCAATTTCACGTTAGTGTTTCTCCTTCCCAGACCTGAGAGTATGGTCTCTCAACTGCAATCAACCCCCAAAGCTCCCACTGTCTCTGAGACCCAATCATTTCAGTTGCCTACACATGACATGAATGTGGCTGAGAAGACACCTTCACAGACTAATCCATCATATGTCATAGACAAGCAGTCCATGTCCCCCTTGGCTGAAGTCAAGTGCACCCTATCACAAGAGTCAACAGAGGTGCAGCCAGTGTTTGCTGAGAAAGAGGAGAACTTAAAGCTACAAATTGAGCCTAAAAACGTGCACAATATCCAAACAGATCAAAATAAGCAAGAAATAAACCTTGCCACAGAGCTGACATTCAGCCCAGAAAAGACTAAAATCGATCAGGGGTAAGTCTAGCATGACCCAGCATGGCTGCATTTAGCTTTTCTATTTGCAAGTGGTGTGCAACCTTTTAGCTCCGATTTAATTATAGAATGCAAATATTGCTGTCTGTGTAGATGTATATAGTTGCTTGTTTTATTTCATTCCATCTGACTTCTGCACTCTTTGACATGAAGTCTGGTTTCCCTGTCCCTCAGAGCAAAAAACATTGCTGCTTTCCTCCCCTTTTTTCCAAGAATGCCCACTTCTCCTTCGTCACCCTTCACATCAACATGTGACACAGATCAAAGTCACTGTGGAGTTTTGCCCATCAGCGGATCAACTAGGAGAAGAGAGGAGGTCAATAATCACCCCATTGACTACCAGAAATCAAATCAAGACTCTGAAGCCTTGAGAAATATTGTGGATGTGTCAGGAGGTTCTGATAATGCACACAGTCCACAATTTGCACAGGTACATAAGGCAAAATTAAAAGCATTGCATGTTTCTGGACTCATGTCTGGGGAGGATATTAAAACTGCGGAGGATGTACCGTGGCCTAAAGATGAAAGCTTGTTACGGGAATATAGCCAAAAGGAAAGAATAAATTCATTGGCCCTCAAGGATACAAAATATCAAGACAGACAATACTTTGAACATGTGCGAGAACCACAGTCAAGTGAAAATTCGATTCCTGACATCACTTTACCTCGGTTGTCAAAGGATGATAATTCCAAGATTTACAGGGAGCCATGCATGGTCAGCATTCTTCCGTCCTGCCCAGGAGCTTCATTTATACCTGGCTTGCCATCCATAAACTTGCCAGAAAAAAATATCAAATGGCTATCTTCTGAAGTGTCAAGAACAGTAATGCCATATAAGAAGGAGTCAGCTAAGCATATTCACAATTTGGGAATACAGTTTCATGACATTAAACTACTGAATGAAATGATTTCTTTGAAGCCAACTTGTCCAAAATCTGTCAGCGTTCCAGGATTTCCTTCTGTGCCCCTCGATACTGAAGACATATCGAGCAGTGTTCATTTCCTTCCAACTTGTCCTAAAGCCTCAAGAATTTCTGGCCTATCCTCAAGGCTACCATTCACAATCTCACAACCTGAAAGCTGGCCCAACAATAACATGGTGTTATGGGAAGGAAAAAAGAAGAAATGTGAAGTGCAGATCCTACACTCATTCACAGAGAGCCCAGATATTTTTAAGGCAATGATTCCTTTAAGTCCGTCTTGCTCAGCAACATCTAAGGTTCCTGGATTTCCATCTGCTCCAGGGTCCAGACGACAAGAGCATCCAAGTATCATAAATATGTTACCATCTTGTCCAAGAAATGCCAGTATTGCAGGGTTCCCTTCAGTGTTTCTCGGTATTGAGCAAGATCTCTCACTCTGCCAAATCGACAACACGCCATTGTTTGTAATGCAAAATAAGAAGGATCAAATAAGGATAATTCATGATTTGAGAAAGCCATATGATGATATTAGACAACTGAGAAATATGTTTTCACTGACTTGGACATGTCCAACAGCTGCTGCTCCTGGTTTCCCATCTACACCAATCCATATTGAAAAAATACATAACATGTTCAGTCTTTATCCAACTTGTCCCACAACTTCAAAGATTTATGGCATGCCTTCAAAATTGCTTGTCATTGAGCCAGATGATAAATATAAGCACACGGATAGTGTAATACTGTGGAAAAGACAAACAAGAAAAAGTGACCCACATATTCTTGTTATGTCTGCATATAATGCAGAAAGAGCCAAACCAATGAGTCTTATAAGGTCCACTTGCCCAACACAATCAAGGATTCCTGGATTCCCATCTGCCCCAAAGCACAGATCTCATAAAGACCAAAATATTGTAAATATGATGCCATCTTGCCCAAACAATTCAAAGATGGTAGGCATCCCATCAATAACAATGATGAAAACAGATCAAGATATTCATCAATGGAGAATAAACAGTGAACTAATAATTCAAATGCCAAAGAAGAGAATGTCATACATGTATATTATTTTAAATCACGTTTTGGACACTTTAAAAGAAAACATTCATTTTACACAGACTATGTGGGCCTTGGTGCCATCATGCCCTAAAAAAGCACATTCTCCAGGCTTTCCATCCCTCCCAGCACAGAATCATGAGTGTTCTCATTGCATGACAAAACTTCTGTCTTCTTGTCCAAAAGCTTCTTGTGCCTCTGGAATACCATCTGTACTCAACACTGAAGCTGTTTCCAATAAATGGCCAATTGATACTGAGCCATTATGGATCAAAAGAATGATGAAGCAATCATACTTTTCCAAACTTTCATATCCACCTCAATATGATCTTATAGATGACAAAGATGGCTTACAAAGCATAGTTTTATTAAAACCATCTTGCCCAAGAAAAGCAAAACATTCTGGCTTCCCATGTGCACCACCACCAAGAACAGAAAAGCATGCCAGGCCAGATAGACGGTCACCCTGTGCAATATTTGAAACCTGTGACCCGTTGAGGTTAGAGTCATCTCTCATCTCAAGCTTTTCTATGATACATGTTCCTATTACAATTCTAACAGAGGAAAACAACCCTTCAAAGGAGTGCGATATTGCTGTTCAGCATTTAACAAATACTTTAGCTGCAAATGAACTGGCTCATATCAGTGAGCCAATTAAACTGAGCTCTAATTTCTTGGAAGAGACCAAAGAGGATATAGGATTTTGGCCAAGAAGTGAAGAAGGAGAAAAGGGAATTCTGGAGAGTGGGTAAGTTCAGGACATGGTTCTGCAATGCATAAAATTTAATTTCTCACCCTGTAGTCAGTGGACGGTGCATAGAATAATTTTGATAAACCATGTGTTCAGCAAAATAGACTGCAGGATGTGGCACACCCTACCTCCAGACATGCCATTATTACTCACTGCTGGAGAGAGGTGAGTTACAGTTGTAGCCCCTTGAATTTACTCTCTAACCTGGACCAATGCTATACTGAATGGCTTGTGCTAACGGCTTCATTAATTTTTTCATTTTCACTACTCTTAAAAAAAAAAATTAAAAGCATGTGACATTCTGAATCATATGAGAAGCCTTACAAATCGTGTGACATGGCAAAGATATCTGTTCATCGTCTTAGGGTGCTTTTACACCTATTAGAATGTCTGCTGAGTCCCAAGCAGAATGAAACTTTTTGCTTTGCTTACAATTTGGTAAGCAACTATGCAGCTATTTGGTTACCCAAACATGTTAGCTGCGGGTTATATACTTGTAAAACTTGTTCGTTTACTGGTCAGAAATATGTGAACAGAAAATCATAAATGAAGCTTTACAAAGTGTGAGAAGAAATCAGGACAAAATCACCCAAGCACAGAGAACACGGACCCAGCACTTAATAACTTAGCAGATAGTTATATAAGTACCTAGTTAAAAACTTTGTGTATATTTTTCTGTGTGTTCATTGGTCCAGATATTCAGAACACATCAAATTTCTTCAGCACTTATTCTCTGTCCTTTGTCTTGGTTTGCACTTTGTGGTTCAGTTTATCAGCTTGCATCTAAAGGAATGTTTCCAACATCCCAAAATAAACAGCATGTTTCATTCACTTCCGGCAGTTGGTTGTTTTGCACACAAGTGTGATTGTTGTGTTCTAATCTAACTGAATGGATCATACCAAAGAGGAAAGCAAATCAGGATTCAATTCAAACTGACTTACCAGTTGTTTACTGGGTTTGCTGCATGACTTTTTGAAACTGATGGTGCTCTTAAACATAGGGAATATAGTTAAATTTTAATTATGCATTTATGTATGAGAAAATATTTGCATATAACCTATGAAGATATGTCCTTGGAATGCCATCTGTACTTGCAAACCCTTACAACAATCTTTAACTTTCTTCAGGATTGAATGCACTGATGCTGAGATCCAAAATGCAGGTGATAACACACTCACAGAGCACTCTGCTTGTGATGAGTATACATTTGAGAAACTGACACAAAGACCAGAACTCACATCCAGATACGATGATGAAAAACAGACAGTGGAAGACATAAGTAACCCGGAGCCTTCCGTGTGTAACACTCAGTCCAAACTACTGCAGGTCCAGTGGGTACCTAACATGGCTGATCACTTTCCATCATGCCCAAGAATTTGTAGAGTTCCTGGATTCCCATCCACAGCTTTGACTATTACTTATGAAACAGAGAGAATGGACTGGCCTAGTGATGCAAATACATTGTGGACAAAGGTAACAAAACCAAAAATAATAGAACCCCCTCAGTACCTGGCAATATCTCAGTACGATACAAAAATGGTATCACTGGCCTATTCATGTCCCAGCAAAACAAATATTATAGGTTTTCCCTCTGCCATTAGGGGGAAAATTTTAGAAATATCCTCCATAAGTACATCTTGCCCTAAGATATCCAGAACAGCTGGTATACCATCAAACTCCCTAATTCAAGAGGACAAGCCTCATGTGGAGTGGCTAAACAGGAAAGGATATTTGTTGGACAAGGTGTCAAAAGTAAAACCTGCGTTTATCATAAATAAACCAGTTCAGTATACTGATATTTCCACAGTGATGATGGCTATTGTTCCAGCTTGTCCTGAGACAGCACTAATTCCTGGTTTTCCATCTGCACCATGCTCCAAAGAAAGAAGGAAAGGTGGAACCATGGAAACTGTTTTTTCAACATGCTCAAAAGTATCTACAGTATCTGTAGCTGGTGGGTTTACTTTGATAAAAGCACCAGCAGCTCAAGTAGATGGATTTACCACTACATCAAAACTTCACGCCAAAGTGGTTCCAAGTATGTCAAGGCTTCTTCCAACATGTCCAATGATCTCTAGAGCTCCTGGATGTCCATCTAAAGAAGTATCTAATCATTTGGAGTGGGTCAGTGATGAGACAATACATTTAAGTAAGCCATTTAAAGAAAAAACAGTTAACTTTACAGAAACTTGTATGGATGCAGAAGATTTAAATAGAAATATGACTTTATTGCCAACCTGCCCACTTGCAGCACACATTCCAGGTTTTCCGTCTGCACAGCAATGTAAAGGACAGGAGCCAGCCATGCACAACATTCGTCCCTCTTGCCCAGTGCTTTCCTACATAGCAGGATGTCAGAGCCTACAGATCCCTAGATCATCAAACTGGCCAATCAATCAAATCACACTGAGGGATGGGCAAAATAAGAATACTACAATTATTATAAATAAAGCAAACGAGGACAAAACAATACTTAAAAGCAATGTTGCTTTGCGGCCAACTTGTCCATCCAAAACCTGCATTTCAGGTTTTCCATCTGTATCAGAACCAAAAATGCAAAATATTCTTCCGTCTTGCCCCAAAAGGTCTAACACTGTTGGATTCCCTTCTAAAGAGGGAACAATATATTTAGATTGGTTATTTGACAGTCTAAATACAATTGAATTGTGCTGCAGTACACCAAAACCGAAGTTGTTTTTTAGTAAGGACAAAACAGAGGAGACCAGAGGCTCAATGAAAAGTATGTTTGCCTTAGCTCCAACTTGTCCAACACTGGCATTAATTCCAGGATTCCCATTTGCACCAAAACCCAAAGTTTCTCCTAATATGGTACATCTTCAGCCATGTATTCCAAAAGCTTCAAGAATCAATGGATTCCAATCAAGAGAGAGAAAACACACACAGGCATGGCTTTTTGAGAAAAAGTCTTTGTGGGAAAAATTATTAAAAACAAGATCAGATATTCATGATGAATACAACTTTGACTCTCCATCTGAACTATTAGGCCATTACAATATTAAAAAAATGATTGCGTTAGTGCCAATGTGCCCAAGAGAAGCTCAAACCCCTGGTTTTCCTTCTATACCTTACATAAAAGTGGATAAATTCTATTTAAAAAAAGAGCCAGACATGGGAAGAATACTGAATTCTTGCCCAGGGTTTGCTCTTGTCCCAGGCTTTCCTTCATTAAATTCAGCCATCTCAGTGGAGTCATCTTGGATAGTTCAGGAGAAGCCAATGTGGATTAAACCTGTAAAACGGGAATCAATTTTAATTTCAAGTACGACCAAACATTATGATCGGTGTGTAAAAATGGTACTGCTTGCAAAAACATGTCCTGATAAGGCTAGAATTCCTGGATTTCCATCAGTGAGAAATTTAATGTATGCAATGACTGCTCTTCTACCATCGTGTTCATATGCATCAAGTATAC
Source organism: Synodontis membranacea (assembly GCA_025674565.1). Classification (NCBI taxonomy): domain Eukaryota; kingdom Metazoa; phylum Chordata; class Actinopteri; order Siluriformes; family Mochokidae; genus Synodontis; species Synodontis membranacea. Next base: position 15,863,723 of record JAOVYU010000051.1, read on the forward strand.
CTGGAATGCCATCTAGGAAAGGCACAACTCAGGATCTTACTCAAATAGACAGAGTGTTGCCTGCTCTTCCACATTTTGGGAAAAAACCTTTGAAGTCGAAACCTCTTTTGGTTTCTAACAATCTTCCTACAGTTGAGGATAAAACAGTTATGTCCACACTGGTGTACTGTTGCCCAAGCAAAGCAAGGATTCCTGGATTCCCATCAATGCCTACTACACCTTCCACACAAACCGGCATTTCTGTAACAAACCCCAATCAAACCCAAACCCAAACAGGACCTGAAAAGCCACTGTGTGATATGCCTCATAAGATAGACAAATGGGATCTGTCTGTGGATGTCAAACTGTCTGGTAAGACAAACTTTCAGAGTGTGTTTTACTTTTTGATCTCATGACAGCAGAGTGAATATTAATGCCCTGTCTCTTTAAAGATAAATCCCCAGAAATAAAAAAGACCAAAGAAATTCTTGAAGGGTGAGTTAATTTGTGCCTGTGGCATGGGGTGCTGTGATATCTTTTTATTTTATTTCTTTATATATATTTTTCCAGTCATAACACTAATACACCATTTTTTGTGAAAAAATATTTTATTTTTCTTGTAAATATTTGTCTTTCAACTTATTGGTCAACAAAAGAATAAAGATGTATTTGAAGAACATGTGCAGAAGATAAATGGATGATTTGACTAGGACAGTATTTGAAATTGGAGTATTTGGCATGAACACAGTATTAGTCTCCAGTCTTCTTAAGACATAAAATTTTCATCAGACGTTCTGTGAAAGAAGAGCAATGCCTGGAAGAACACACTGTGAAGCAGTCTTCTCCAAGCAAAACCCACGACATTACAGACTACTCAGAGACTGATATAACATCTGAATGGGAGGTACTGGAGGTTGAGCATCCTTTTACAGAAAAAGAAGGATCTTCAGGCCTTGTTGAAAGCATAGTTGGTGTTTTTCACAAAGGGTAAGCAAGAAACTAATATGCACATGGAAGACTTAAACTAAGATTATTTAGTTTTTTTAATATAATCATTTTAATAAATTTTTTTTAATATATTTTTAATATAATCATCAAACATTTTTCATTTTTAAAATAATTTAAAAATGTTTTTGTTATTGTATAGATTTCGTTTGTGTTCTAGGTCTTTTCAATCACGATAGTGTCTCTGTTGAGCACTACATTCAAATGCTGTCAAAGATTCTGTGACTTTCTAGTGCACTTGTTCTCCTTAATGAGACAAAATGTCACAAATTCCTTTTGCAGATCTAAGCATTTTCTTACCAAAGAATAATAGACATCAAATTTGATTGTCAGGTTGTACATGAAATCCACAAATTCGAGAGCTAGAATTCAGAGAAATTGTGAATTTTCTTTATAAACAAGAAGTTTGAACCCGCATTGTCCTGTGAGGATAAAATACAGTTTTGTTACTGGAAGACTAATTCCTAAAAACACATTTTTTTTTAAAGCATGTTTTGTTTTAATATTATATTCATTGAAAAAGATTTTTAGCTGAATCTGACTTGTGTTATTGATTTTTTATACACTACTCATGTTATGCATTTTGCTTAGTTTTGAGACAGTAGCTGCGATGTTGCAGCCGTCTGGTTTTGGAGTGGTTGTGAATAGCCAGTTGACCACTGATGACCCCTGTTGCTCGGTGGATCCTAAAAACAGTGTTAGTGTGAAACCCAAACATCCTCGGTGTGAACCTGCTGAAGGGCCAATCCTACAAAAAGCATTACATGTTTCCTCAACTGAACCTCAGGAGTTTAAATACCCTGTAAGTGCTGAACCATACATGTGGTGCTTGGCTGACAGTCGATCTGAGACATCCTTGTGCTCTAAAGATGTTGAAAGCTGGCTAACTGGGAATGGAGAACATAGCCACATGAAGAAGTGGCCTCCACTAACAGAGGCAGACCTACATGAGATTACCAAAGAGGAAGAAGAAAATGTCCCGCACACTTTTCTTCAGATTAGTGAAAAAACCAAAAAGAAAATTTTTGATCTTGACAATATTGAAGAAGAGCTTTTAGATAGGCCATTGTTGGCAGTGAAGAGGTGAGTGTGTTGGAGTGTTTTCTGTGTGGAAGCATGACTTAATCCAGTTTGTGTTTTCCATGCATTTTGCAATTCATCGTTTTTGTACTGCAAAGCTTTTTTGAAGCAGCCTTATATGTTTTGTGCCTTGAGGTCTTATTGGTTGAATGAGTTGATCTATCACATGCATGTTTCAGAGATAAAAAAAAACACACTGACGATATTGGATTAATGATGTGATTGATTCTTAAAAGCTGAATTGTTGGCTGAAGGGTTCTTTTTAAGTCATATTTTGGTGTTGTTCATGGGATTGTTCTTGAAATAATTGGAAGGATTTGATATATTTTTTAAAATAAGCAATGACTGTTATTCTCATCCTTAAGGCCTCAAAATCATAGTGCCCAAGAGATCTCTTCACTCATCCAGCTAACAAGCAGCAAACCTCAGAGAGAAGAGATAATGACATTCTCTTCAACATCCAGACAAAAGCATTCAGAGGATAGAAAGGAAGAGACCTCTGTTTTAACATCCAGTCAACCACCATCACTGAAGGAGACTATTATGAACAAGAGGCCTCAAGAAGCTTCTTTGACAGATTTGAAAGATCAAGAACCCATTTATCCTTGTCCAAATGTATCACCTTGTGGCAGTAATGTAAAGAGTAATCTGACTGAAGAATCCTCACACATTGAGGTACACGTATCTGTTGTAAACCAGACTGAATGTCTATCAGATTTATCCCCGAGCTTGCAGGGAGCAATGTCTGAATCTGCCATTGAATATAAGAAGGTGGACAAAGTTGCTGGTATGCCCTCATCTTTGGAAAATCCCCCGACATCTGCAGATTATTCTTGTACTAAAACCATGGTGCAGAATCCCACTGTTCTCCCTGTCCCAATGCCTCGAGTAAAGAAGCGCCTTAGCGCTTCTTTACCAGATGATTACCGAATGGAAAGTGGTACGACTGAAATTAGCGTTGGCAGTATTTGTGCCTCAGACAATAATGAGACATCAAGTAATGCCAAAGTGCCTGACATTTTTTGTAAAGCTAGTGGTGCTGAAAATAAAACTGAAATGCAGAAAAGTATTCAAGTGTCCTCCACAGAAATGTCTGACTCTGAAAGTGATGTAAAATCAATTACTGAAATGCAAGAAGATTATAGGAAAGAACCTGTAGGAAAGAAAAAACCTGAAAGAGAGACGGAGCCAATTGCTTCTGAAATCAGTGTGAAATCAGTAGATCAGATCAAGCACACAGAACCTCTTCTCCCAATGCCCCGCATGAAGAAGCATGCCAGTGCTCCTTTTAATGATCCGACTGTGTCATCCTCCCCGCCATTCGTCCCTGATCAAAGACAAAAAGACCTACGTCCACTGGTTGCAGCTCCTCGTTCAAAGAAGCGCCTTAGTGCTACTTTCCCAGATGAAAGTCTTGACAATGCGAACCAAGTTGTCTCCTTTGCGGGTCAAACAGAAAGCAAACCACTTGAAATAGAGAGTAACGAATCTGTTAATAGCATATTAATTAATGTGACAAAAGTTACGGCCTGTCCAGAGCTTTTGTCCCCTGATCATGAAGGCAGCAGACAGCGGGTTGAAGAGACTGTCAGGGAGGAAGTTATTGAGTCTGCTACAGCCTTAACTATGAGTGAGACCATCACAATCAATGCTCCTCAAAATGCGGGTATAATACAAAGACAAGAAGAGAGATCCAGTGAGAGAAATCAGAATGTAGAAACAACTGTGAAGGATGTTGAGCAGGGGAAAGGAGAAGATAAGGTTCAGTTGTCTACTGTGTCTTTAGATGAAACTGCTGCTACATTAGATTTAAATAGGTAAGTTATGAAGGACAGAATATAGCAGACATTTTTGTGGGTAAATGAATATCATGAAAAAATACACTCGTGTATCTGTCTGTTGTATATGTTTCTGGATTTTCATTTATCACCCCCTCAACACACACACACACACACATACATATATACACAAAGCACAAGAAGTATCTTGTAAATTTTGCATAATAGTTTTCATTCGATTGGTTTCTTTTCATCACTGTTCCCTAGACAAGCCACAGAGGATTCTTCAAGCCTACCTGTGCCAAGGCCTCGTGTGAAGAAACGTCTAAGTGCCTCATTCCCAGACGATACCTCAGTTCCCACTGATGAAATAACCCATCCGGAGGAAGGATCTAATAAGGACCTTAATGAACCAGTTCTCAACAAAAGGAAAACGAAGACAGAAGCCATGGTCCATCATGGTTCTCCAGCAAACTCTACTGCAGTCAGTGAGGCAGAGGTGTGTGAATAGTATTTGAGATTGTATTCCATCAAGCAGATTTTTTTTTTGCCATTTTGGATATTTCAGCATGCATTGACATTATGTTTTCTTTCATGTCATTCAGATGACAAGCCTTGTTGATTCCAGCCAGTCTCTTCTAGAGTGGTGCCAAAAGGTAACGCAAGGTCACAAAGGTGTGAAGATCACAAACTTCAGCACCTCCTGGCGAAATGGTCTTGCTTTCTGTGCCATCCTCCATAATTTCCATCCAGATAAAGTGTATGTACTTTGATATTTGAGGATTTATGTGTATAATACAAATGAATATGTAATTATTTAGATGATGTCAGAGATGTATAAATCATCTTTCCATTTATCTAGGGATTTTGAAATGTTGGATCCTTATGACATTAAGCGGAACAACAAAAAGGTGATTTTTTTATGTCCTTATCTTTCTGTACATTTTACAGTTTTGGTAATCATTATTGCAAATTAAATCATAGGTACTAAAGTGGAAATCAGTACTTTTCTGTTGACACCAGTGATCCTCGCATAAGCACAATGCCTTAAGAGATTTTCAGCATTGTCAATGTGTATTGAAAATTACTACACTTTAATGTGGCTTCACTGAGCCAAATGCTTTTTTTCAAGCTTGGTGTGATTAAGGCAATCTCCAGTTAATGTAAATACTCATGCATTGTTGCTGAAGACTCACTGATGTAATTTTTAATCTATCATTAAGTATTTAGGACAGTGATAAAGCATTTAGGACAGTGAATATTTAAAGTATGATATAGCATTTAGGACAGTATCTTAGGATAACTGGTTGGAAATTTGAAGAAAATAAAATGTATTAATGTTGCTTAAAGACAAAATGTAAGTATTTTTTTTATTCGCTAGCACTATAACATTGTGAGGACGCTGAGTTAATCCAAAGAAATTTAACTGAGTAATAGCTATATTGAAAATGATTGGGTATTCACAAGCCACTGCTCCTCTTGAAAATCTAACATTTTTTTTTGAGCGTACATATGATGCATATAATAGATTTAGACCTACATAAGTACTGACAGTATTTTCTTCTATTTATTCTGATATCTGACAGGCCTTTGATGGCTTTGCTGAACTGGGCATCTCCAAACTGCTTGAACCCTCTGACATGGTACTGATGGCCATACCTGACCGACTCAGCGTGATGACCTACCTCAGCCAGATCCGGACACACTTTACTGGCCAGCAGCTCAGTGTGGTACAAATTGAACAGAACAGCAATGAGTCAAGCTACGTTGTGGGAGAGAAAATACAGAACACAGACCCTGATGCTGCTGCACGCTATTATGCTGAGAGATTCCAGACCAGCCAACATCCTCAGGAGACAGAGGGGAACGTCCCTAAGAAAGGCTCTAACGAGAATCCAAATACTCATGGTGGTTTGGTGCCACCACCTCGAACCAAACGGACTCAAGGGGTGAGTCAAACAGGAGGCTCAGGGGAAGCTCAGGCTCCAGTCGCTCCTCCAAGGACACACAGTTCATCCACCAAGGGGTTTTCTCACGTGAGGGATGCAGATTTGGTAAAGAAGCGGCGATCACAGCTAAGAGGGGACTCTTTTGAAGAGACTGAGATGGCAGAGAAATCGACTGCAGCAGAGGTAAAATCCAGTTAATTTAGTCATTGTGTGTGGTTTGGACACACAGATACCTGTTTACTCCTAATCTTAGAAATTAGGACTTAAGAAAGATGAATATTTACTATAACTCACAGGTTCAGTAAACAAGTTTCCACTACTATTATATTGTATGATATGGTATGATATGATATGATATTATATTATAGCATAGCATAGTATATCATAGCATAATATAGTACAGTATAGTATATACCACAACCCAGTTGAAACTATTTGTTTAGTTTGTTTTTTGTCTTAATAACTAGAAGAGAGATATGAAAGAGAGGCTCATAATGGAAATATTGTTTTTATCTGTTATTAACCTGTTATAAGTGACACAGGAATCGACTTGTGTGCTTGATAAATGTTTATAAAGCTATTAATAAATACATTAAAGGCAAAAGGTGGAATATTGTGGTATAAGACAAATAAAACTATACAGCCCATGCTGTTACAGGAAAATAATCCCCATTTTTGGGTGGTAACGATAACTCCGCTCTTAGTTGGGCTGCATCACACCATCCTGCTGTATTTTTTTTTTTTTACTGTAGCTTATGTC
>JAOVYU010000051.1:15870373-15884388 GCA_025674565.1 Synodontis membranacea
TATTATATTATATTATAATATTTTTGGTTCTCCTTAAATAAGTAAAACTATGAAAGCGGCCTCAATTTCAGTATTTGATTTCTGAATCCTGTTACTGCAACTGGAAACCAGTGTTTGTTTCAATTGTGAAATCAGTCCATGTAACTTGTTTAATGCTTTAACACAGAGTGGACCAAGGCATACTGAGAGTGGAGCAGCCAAAGCATCCTCAGGAGGTCGTAAGCACATTTATTTCATTTAAATCACAATTCATTATGCTAAGTGGTACCTGGTAGTATAACAATGATCTAAACATACAGTGCAAACAGAAAGTTTTCAGACCCCCTTCATGATGTCCCTCATTTTTTTTATGTTCAAAACTCATCTCAAATCCATTCTTTAATTTTCTATATTGTTTATCCATCGGATCCAATCCCAGCCGACTTTGGGCATGAGGCGGGGTACACCCTAAACAGGTCGCCAAGCCATTGCATGGCCAACACAGAGACCAAGCATTCACATTATGGACAACTTAAAGTAGCCAGTTGACCTAATCCACGTGTTTTTGGATTGTGGGAGGAAACCGGAGGAAACCCATACAGGCACAGGGAGAACATGCAAACTCCGCAAAGAAAAGCTCCCTGACCAACCCAGGGGTCGAACCCAGGACCTTCTTGCTTGCTTCTGGTGAAATTTAAGATGAGACTGAGACGTAACAAAATTAAGACAACTAGAAGGGATCTGAAAACATTCTGTATGTACTGTAACTTGCAATTTATTTTGAGGCTTTTTAACTTCCTTCCTAACTATAACCAAGATTAGTGCTTTCATTGTTTCCAAGACTGGAAAACTGGCAAATGTCCACACTTGCCAAAAATATTTGTCAGTTACTATACTGAGATTTCTCAGGATAGTGTTGGTAAAAAAAAATAATTAAATGAGCTGTTGGTAATTTGTAATAAATACTGTTTCTGACAGTTTAAATGTGTGTGTTTGTGTGTGTATGTGTAGAGGAGTGTGGGGAACATGGAAAAACAAGAGATGGCCAGGTCCGTTTGTTCACCTCTCTGCCACCATTGCAGTCTAATAACATACAAGATGTTGTATTTTGTTATGCATCTCCTTTGAGCAATGCAAAATAATTGCTACACATGCAACAAAAGTCATAGAGTGTATATTTGTATAATAATAAAAGGACATGCCATCGTTTCAGGCTTGTATTGTAAAAAACAACAACAACAAAAAAACAATAATACAAAAGCCAACCAGTAACTGTAGTTAAAAGTGTCGCATTTTTAAAGTTAACTGACAGAATTGTTTAAAGAATCATAACTTTTTTAAGTGTGTGTTGAAGTTAAATATGTGTTTGTGTGTAGGATGTCAGTCAGTATGTCTTGAGTGAGATGCAGGCCCTGGAGGCAGAGCAGAGGCAAATAGATCATCGGGCTGATATTGTGGAGGAGAAACTAAGAAGACTTATGGAGTCTGGTAAGCCAGTTGTATGTGAATAATGCTATGGGCATCATGTTACTATTTGCTTCAGAGGAATACTAGCTTGGCCTAGCATTATAATCTGTAGAGCAGGACTGGACAGATACTGCTCACACACTTCACATGTCAGTTTTCAAAACAGATCATATACAGAAGTTGCAGTGTTGCCTGATTGTGCAAAAGAAAGTCTGTTTCTGTATACTGTTTTTCCAGTGAAACCATTAATTCCATTAGTTATGTATTACACACTGGCAACAAAAAAAATGTATTGATTGAGTTGTACACTATTTCCTATAGGCAGTGATCGTGCAGAGGAAGAGAAGCTGATTCAGGAGTGGTTCACACTAGTTAACAAGAAGAATGCCTTAATCAGGAGACAAGACCATCTGCAATTACTGTGAGATTTTGCACAAAGCATTTAATGCCTTAATCCAAATACAGGACATTGTTTATGATATATCCACTGACTGAATACTCTTATAAGTACTGTATATAAGCTTCCTAATAAGCTTCCCAACCCTGTGACAGACAAGAGGAGCATGATTTGGAGAGGAGGTTCGAACTGCTCAAGGGAGAGCTTAGAGATCTCATGGCAGTAGAAGGTAAGACACTGAACAATACAATACAATTTCAAACAACAAACATAAATATATAGCCATGGTGCATGTGAACAATTGTGTAATAATTTGTCAACACTGTGATAGATTTTAGTTCCATTAATAAAATATTCATAAATATGTAACCTTTTGTTGTTGCAGTCACCTCATAAAATATAGCGTTTCACTTCTCAGGCATTATATGTACCTGGTCTCCTTTAATCATTCATTCATTCATTCATTCATTCATTCATTCATTCATCTTCAGTAAGTGCTTCCTCCTGGTCAGGGTCACAATAGATCCAGAGCCTATCCCTGGAGCACAGGGTGTGATCTGGGAATATACCCTTGATGGTATACCAGTATATTGCTGGGCACCATGCAGACACACACACACGCACATTTATTCATGTCTACTTGAGAGTAGCCGAGCACCATGTTCTTGGGAGGCGGGTAACCAACAGTAACCCAAGCTTAGGCGTAAACTGCTGGCCCCCTTTAATCGTTATCTTCACAAAGATATTTTTGTGACTTAAACCTGTTCTAAATCAGGTCTGGATTTGGTGGTCCTGTCATCCGTTGAGTGGAATATTTGTAACTCCCATGACATTGATGGCTAAATTGTTCATAACACTTGACCCTTTCAGTAATCCGTATTTTCTCAGTAATTATAGGCTTCTCTTTACTATTGTGCTAAGGTAAGTTCTCTTATCTCCAGTCTTATCCATAGGAACACTAGTGATTAATAAAATCTAGACTATTTCAAAAACATGTTGATGCATACACATTCCAAAAAGGTTTTGCAAGTCCATGGGCTTCAGAGGCAGTATCCCCAAAGTTTTCCCTCCTATTCCTTTCCCCAAACCCCAATTCTTATTTCTGTTCTTTTTCTTTAGAGTGGCAGAAGACGCAGGCCCATAAAACAAGAGAGCATTTGCTGCTGCAAGAATTGGTGTCTCTTGTTAACAAGAGGGATGAACTGGTCCATGACATGGATGCCAAAGAGAGAGGGTGAGCTCTGTTCAGTACAGATCCATGTGTTATATGTCTATTGAGCACGTAGTTTACTATTCAGTAATAATAAGTAATAGTATCTGTATGATGAAAATATTACAAAAACCCTGCAAGCTGTGTATATGGTACCATGAGTCTGAGGGTTTTGGGTAACCCTTCCTTTTACAGTCCCCCAATTATTAAGTACTTACGTGGTGAATATTTGGTAAATTCTAGTATATTATTGGGTAATTACAACAGGTGATAAGTAGGTAAATACAGAGAGACTAATCCCCTAATTAACCCTAACCCTACTTATGCGGTATTTGGCAAATTCCAGTATATTTTGGGGAAATTACAACAGGTGATAAGTAGGTAAATACAGAGTTATATATTTAAATGGTAAGAGGATTTATTATTATTATGTTTTTATTCTTTGTAATTCCATTTTACAGTACATTTTCAGCTTACTTACTGAGTAAATTGTCATAATTTACTGAGGAATGTTGTGGAATATACATGGAAAAATTGTATGGAAAAAGGAATAATCAATTCTAAGTTCTAAGTTAGCTGGGTAATACCATGAAAACAAACATGGCTTCCTTTTACAGTCATTTTCAGCTTTCTTACTGAGCAAATTGTCATGTTTTATTGAGTAACATTGCTGAACATACGTGCTTCAAGTTACCAAGTATAAGGTAAAATTCAATATCCATGAACAATAACTTTGTAAGAAACAAAGTTATTGTAATGTATTGGAATGTACTTAATTGTACTACTTATTGGAATAATTTATCTTAGATTCTCGATAGTACATAATTAACCTTGAGCTGTTACCAACATAAACTTTGGATGACTACAATTTTAGCCTGAATTAATGGGTAAAAGGGAAGATGTTTATGAATTGGTTGTCTATTTTCCTAGGAAGAACACAAGTATATCTAAGTTATTACCAACCTAAACTGGTCACAACTACATGATACTTACTTGAGTAAATGGGTAATAGTTGAGATTTTTCTTTGTATTTCAGCTGTAGTATTTACCTACTTATCACCTGTTGTAATTACCCAATAATATACTAGAATTTACCAAATACCACGTAAGTACTTAGTAATTAGGGGATTAGTCTCTCTGGGTTTACCTACTTATCACCTGTTGTAATTACCCGATAATATAATAGAATTTACCAAATGCTGCATAAGTACTTAGTAATTAAATGACTGGATTCAGTGTATTTACCTACTAATCACCTGCTGTAATTACTGAATAATATACTATAATTTACCACATATATACAGCGTAAGTACTTAGTAATTGGGGGACTGTAAAAGGAAGGGTTACTGGGTTGTTTTGGTCATTCACATTTCTGTCTTTATTTCCTTTTGCCTCTCACTATGGTGCAGGGCTTTGGAAGAAGATGAAAGGTTGGAAAGAGGTCTGGAGCAGAGACGAAGGAAGTATGGAAGTCAAAAAGAGAAGTGCGTAATGCAGTAAGGGAATAAGTTGGTCAAAGTTGGTATTAACATTAATAGACTGTTGGCAAACACCAAACATCACACTTTCTATAGAACTAGTGAAGAAAATATAAGGTGGAGAAACAGAAGACTCACCAGAAGAATTAATAGCAGGTTTGTTTTGACAGTGTGGATTGCAAGTGGAGATTATTTTTCGTTCTTTTGCACTTCAGTATAAGAAACAGGTATTTTTTCAGGAGGTCACTTAGCGTCCATTTGACTTTGCAGAGATTCTTTTGTAAAATTTAAGTGAATACCTCTACTGGCTCACCTTCAAGATATATTTATAAATAGTTTGTATACTGCTTTACATTGTATAATTTATACAGTATATTGATGCATTTTAGACAGAACGTAATATATTGCTGTGCCATAGCAGTGATGCTCTCTTCAAAATTGTATTGGCATTGTTGTTTTTCAGGCAAATGGAAAAAAGAGAGCTGGAAGTAGATGTCAGGTTTTAAATAATGAAATTGAACCTCAAAAAGATTATTTTGTTTTACTAGATACAACATACTTATTATGAACATAGCATGATTCTCATATTTTGAATTTGTTAAAAACTAGCTACATTCTGGCCTGTGTAGTACATACTTGTTTTCCAACATACAGTGTCAGACAAGAATCAACAAAGAAATGTATTGAGATCTCTGTGTGGACTAGACATGCAGTAAATGAAATGAAATTTGTTAAATCTGTCATTTTTGCAAAATGTTTGAATTTCCTGTTTCCATGCAGTTTGGTCATCCACACAGAGTAAGAACTTATCAAAGTATAGCAAAGCCTGCTTAAAAAAAACATTTTTAACAGAGCATAGAAATGTGCACCACAGGAAAACAATACAGATTCCAGAACTTTTAGGGCCTGTGTCCATCTAATGCATTTTTTTGTGTTGGCATGGTCAAAAGATTAGTAAACAGGGTTACAAAAAATCCACCTTTTGGTAAAGTAGCTTCATCTCACACTGAAAAAATGGGGAAAAACAATCTCTAATAGAAATGAATGAAAACCAAATCCCTCAACAACAATAATTAAGAATGTATTAAATAATTATTTTCAACAAAAACATCTGCAACAATTATTGGAGCACATGCATTTAATACTTTATACAACCTCCCTTATTTATAAGTCCTGAGATATAACATTTTATAAGGTTGGAGAATACAGAGCAGGGTATCTGAGACCATTCCTCTTTTCAGAATCTCTCCACATCATCCAGGGTCCTAGGCCCTCTCTTCTGCACTCTGCTTTTCAGCTCGCCCACAGGTTTTAAATGGGGTTCAGGTAATTGGACTGAAATGGCCATGGCAGAAACTTGATTCTTTGGTCAGATTTTGTGTTTATTTCAATATATGCAGAGGCAGCCAGAGCTTAAAATGTCCAGGTATTTCATGGAGTCCATGATGCCATGTTTTGTGAAAGACTACATTATTTATTATAGCCATCTTTCTTTTTATGCCAAGCCCACTTACGTGTTTATTGCCAAATAGCTCCATTTTGGTTTCACCAAACCCAAGAATATTGTTCCATTCAAAGTTGTAGTAGCGTTTCAAAAACTCCAGGTGCTTAGTAATATAGTTAACTGACAAAAAAATCTTTTACCTGGCATACTTTCCACATAATCTGTTGCCATGGAGGTGGCATCTGATTGTGGTTTTGGATGAGAGATATGCATTTCTCTGAATAAATGTATTTCAATTAAAGGTTGGATTTTTCTCATTTTTTCAGTGTGAGATGAAGCTACTTCACCAAAAGGTTGAGTTTTTATAGCCCTTTTTACTAATCTTTACAAGGTGTTCCAAGAATTGTTGAGGGAATTGTATTCTTTAAACAAAATCTTTTTAAGTTTATCTTAGACAGCGCTCAATGCCCTTGGCACAAAACATGCTCAGAATACAGCTTTTTTTTCTGACTGCACTCAGGGCGCTTTCAGTTGAAAATAGTAAATAAATTGGAACGCTGCTAAGCTCATCAATGTCACTTCTCTCTCACTGACCAATCAAAATCAAGAAAAGTGGGACTTAAGATATCAACACTGTCAAAAATAGCAGAGGAGAAACTGATCCTGGCTGTTCATTATTTCTGATCTAACATTGAAGGGTAACCATGATTAATACTTTAAATTAAGGCCATTTATTTCCATTGTTTTACCTAAACTTTCTAAATAAAAATACATACTTGATGTGCACAACGAAGAAAAGTGGAAATACTAAAAGATGATTAGCATCAAGTGCTCTGGAAATGAGGATATAAGCGCTGCCAGTGCAAAAAACACATCTGGTGGACACATGCCCTTTAACTTCCTTTATTTTATACAAGGGGAAGAGTCAATACCAGAAATTACATTACATGAAAATAGTGTAGTTACAGACTGCTGTGTAGCAGAATATTTGTGATGACTCCAGCATGAATGTGTGTTACTGAGAAGCTTCCAACAGTATTAGTTTTGAAACTCTTTTCTTGAAAGCTAGATAATTAATTTATGTATTATTCTATGAGTGTCTGAGTGTCTTTTTTATTGTATTCTTTTAATGTGTTTTACTGCTGAAAGTATTGGCCTCTGCCTTGCAGTGTCACTTTTTGTGCATTATATAGCTATTATAGGAATTCTTGTTATTGACATGATGCACTTTTAAAACTGCACTGTTCAAAAGAGTTTGGGGAAATAAAAAATGCTTGTCTCTGGCAGCCTTGTCCATTGTATTGCATGTAAAGTTCTGCCTAATGTTTCATGAGCTTTTATGAACTTTTGGCAATATGTGACTTTGAAGGGAAGGTCTGCCATCAGACCATCTACATCTACAACTGACAAGAACCCAGATTTTTCAACAAACATGGTTCAGTTATTGACCATATTCCTAACCTATGCCATTTTATTTTAACATGCTGGGTTTTTTTATTTTAAAAGTTTTCAAATTTAAATTTAGCGTGTTTATGTAAGGTAAGTGGTAAAGTAGGAAAGAGTTATTCATGTTTTATTTGTTTTCTCAAAAGAATATTGCACATACAATTTTTTTTGCAGTAGTAGTAATAATAATAATAAAAGGAGAAGAATGATATGTATACATTTCCAGGCAAGATTTGGACACACCTGCTTGTAATGGTTGGGAAGGTTTTCTTAAATGTTACTAATTTGAACTATTTTACAATAAGAATGAAAACATCAAGACTATGAAAAAATACATATGGAATAATGAAGTGACCAAGGAAGTTTTAAAACCTTTTAAATTCATAACAGCATTATTAATTAAGCTTTGCACTCTCTACTTATCCAGCATCCTGTGAGGGTTTCACCAACAAGGTTGGTGGGGAAGCAATTTAATTTTAAGTAAAAAGAACTTGTTTAAAAAACATTTTCTTTCAGAAATAATATTTTTATATGGGCATTAACTTTACTATTACATTTGTCTTCAACTGTAAGCCTTTAACAAAATGTTTTTAAGACATGAAAGACATTGTGTGTTTACAATATAACAATGAGACAAGAACATGGTTTCACTGTTTTAGTAAGTCCTTGGTGAATATTTATAATTTTACTAAAAATTAAATTATGCTAATGTGAGAGTGTTAGAGGTTAAGGTGTATGTTCACACCTAATAACTGTCAGCATGTAACAAAAAGTCACCAAAAAAATTTCTCTACAATAAATGAATGTAGTTTTTTTTTAATCACGTACTATTCAAGCACCTGGAAGATGTATTTCTAGTCGCAAGCATTTTTAAACTACTTAACCCTGATTAAGAAACTACGTAGCCCTGATTGAGAAACAGCAGGAACTATCTTTGCAATTTTCAACTGGCCTTTCTGCTATTGTCATTTATATTTTTTGGAAAAGTGGAACTTCTAGTCCCATGCCTATGACTTAGTAAACAGAAAAAACAAGAAGTGAAAGAGATAGGGACTAATAATGGAAAAAAAAAAAAACCCTTTCACATCAGCAAGTATTTTGCAAGAAAAAAAGGTCAATAGATGTGTTGTGTCAACAGGGCAAATTTTTAGCATGGAGAAATTTGCACATTTCTGGAAACAAAAGGGTTTTCTGAAATGAAATGTTCATCTGTTGCACATATCTCAACTGCAAAAATAGCATTCTAATATTCTGCGTCATCATCCATGTGTTTTTATAGTAAACTCTGTTCACACTTCCAATTAAGCTGACAAAGTTGCTGATTTATTCAGTCAGTTATGTTGCGCAAATTTCCAATAAATTTATTTGGTTTTTGACTTCTAGACTTAGACTTTTTCCACTGTATTTATGCTAAAATGACATCTTACCCAATATGAGCTTTTCAGAAAGCCTCTGCAAGATTAAAAGGTATTAAAAAAAATTTCTCCCCTCATTTTAATGACGTATATATTTTTCCTTAATTTATGTTTATGTATGGTATAGGCAGAAAAACTCAATTTTGGTCAAAACTTGATTTTTGTTTACTTTGGTTGTTGGTGAAGTTAAAAGCTGTTTGTGCAAGTCACACATTTACTACAAATGTAGTTGATATAGATCTGGTTAAAGAAATGTGGGAGTATTCCTGTTGACTGGGCTTGTAGATTTGTTGTTTTCCACTTTTTATCTAGTGGCTATTTATAGCAGTTGTCATTATCTTTTGTGTACGTATGAGAAATGTGGGTAATGGTTTCAAGTACAGATATCCCAAGAATCCAGTTCAGACGTTTAACCCAGCTTAGTTATGGACAGCTCAGTAATATATTCATTTTTACCTACAAGTTCACACTAAAAAATAATATGATCTTCATACAAGAATTAAGGTTAAGAATTTGCAAGCATCTTTTTTAAGTAAACCCAACTAAAATATTATCAAGTCAGCACAATGCATTGGACTCAACTACATCATATAACATCAACGTGACTAAAAAAAAAAAACTAAAATACATCAGAAAACTAAAATATTTCTAAACATTTTAAGATTTCTTTCATCATTCATTTTGACTAACACAACCAAATTAAGCTCCACCAACATGATTTTGTTCATTTAATTCAATCCTAATCCTAATTCAATCTTATTTAAGTTGGTTTAAATTACTGCTTGTTTCTGTTCTACATTAAATGTCCATGCTAATGGTTATCTAGTATTAAATATCTCTTCAGTATATTAATTGTACAAATGAAAGCACCTTTAGCAGTTCCAACTTTTATTATTAAACTGCAAGGTCTGTATGAACTCTTTTATCTCCAAACATTTTAGCTCTTTTACAGGCTTGTTGCTTTTGCCCCCAATAGTAACCTTGGGAAAGGCTAAATTTAATCCTGTACCAAATCTATTCCATAACCTAAACAAAAGTTAAAACTCCCCTAAATGCCCGTTTTCCTAAGCTGCTGCTGAGGGGGTTTAGAAAAATGTGGATAAATTTCATAGTTAAACCATCTCTCGCAGCAGCAAAATATGGAATACAGCAACATGTGTTGGTTTGCTAGTTCCATGTAAATTTAAATGTACAATGGTGAACAACGAAACTGAATTTCAGGTACAGCGGGTAAAATGAGTATTAAACACGTCACCATTATTCTCAGTAAATATATTTCTAAAGGTGCTACTGACATGAAATTTTCACCAGATGTCGGTAACAACCCATGCAACCCACACATGGAAAGAAATCAAATCTTAGATGTCCATAAATTAAGTTATGTGCAATAAAATGGAATGACAGTGAAAAAGTATTGAACACATGAAGAAATGGAGGTGCAAAAAAGATACCAAAAGCCAAGACACCAGCTGAAATCTATCAGTAATCAGAAAGCAATCCTGCCCCTTTTCAGTGCAAATTAATATCAGCTGGTTCAGTCCCAACTGATGAAACATCTCATGATGGGTAAAAGCAAAGAACTCTCTCAGGACCTTCGCAACCTTATTGTTGCAAAACATACTGATAGCATTGGTTACAGAAGGATTTCTAAACTTCTGAATGTTCCAGTGAGCACTGTTGGGGCCATAATCCAGAAGTGGAAACAACATCATTTCACCATAAACTGGCCACAGCCAGGTGCTTCTCGGAAGATTTCTGACAGAGGTCTCCAAAGAATTATCAGAAGAGTTGTCCAAGAGCCATTTTATTCAACACTCAGTTTGCTCTGAGGTCAGAGTTACCTTGCTGGTTGTTCGATTATAAGGGGGCCACACCATCTGCCCTATAAAAGGCACCGCTGGGATTCGAACCCCTGATCTCCTGTTTACTAGACAGGCGCTTTAACCAACTAAGCCACGGCGCCACTTGGAGCCATGCGAACTACACTGCACAACTAACAACAGAGCAGTGCCCATGCTTAGCTTGCTTCAACAAACTGTAATGGAAGAAGTTCCAGAGTTTGCTATTAGAAAAATGGTGCACGTGTACTTCACAAAGATATTTCAAGCCTTAGATAGAGATCCTCCAATGGGGATGGCCCCAGCAGCTGAGCTAGATGTTTATTTGAGTCCCGTCATAATTCATTTCAAAGCAATCGATTCCGATGGACGCCAAACGTACATCAAATAAATCAGTCCAGAAGTACAGTACCCAGTCTTCTTAGAATCTGTTACAACTTGTTCAGCATATCAAATACTTTAGCTGTCTGCTGACCCTGTGAGCCTTCTTAACCCAGTGAGAGAGAATGATGAAAATCAATTAACTTGAAACACTCTGTTAAACATGTGCAAATACTTTCTTCTTCTCTTCCTGCTGCAACAGGTATTTTCAGTGTATTGTTGCACTGATGCAACATTGTGCATTAAAAATGATGGAATATTGCATCCAAATAAAAAAAATAAAATTAAATAAAATAATTTTATAACCCACGTTTTTTAGAGTGGAGTCGGTATTGTCTTTATTGCACTGTCTCCTGATGTTTTGCACACTTATTGTTTTTGCACATGTCAGCACACGTGCACTTTATGTAGTCTTTTGTCTCTATGTAGCATACGTGCACTTTTTGTATTGTCCCAGTCTTATATGTAGCACCATGGTCCTGGAGAACGTTGCTTCATTTCATTTTGAGCTGGCCCAGGTTGATCAACCAGTCAGACAAAAAGTTGTTAGCACACATGAACAGGTTTTTGTCAAATGTAGCAGGGACGTTGCCATCAAAAATAAACATAATCCACTCAGCTCTTCTGTCCTCTGAAGCTGGGGATTGATGCAATGATGTGAAAAGTGATTGTCATTGCTGACACAACACAGCACACTGCACAACCACGAAATGTGTGCATTTAACACATATGTGACGTGACACACAGCAGGAGCAGATATTTTCAGCCCCCGGGGACGGTACCTTGCTAGCTGTGGGATTCAAACCTACAGTCTTTCGATTATAAGGGTGCTTCCCTAACCATTAGGCCACCATCTGCCCCTATAAAAGGCACCGCTGGGATTCGAACCCAGGATCTCCTGTTTACTAGACAGGCGCTTTAACCAACTAAGCCACGGCGCCACACAGAGCCATGCTTGCAGCACTGCACAGCTGACAACAGAGCAGTTCCCATGCTTAACTTGCTTCGACATAGCATGTGTAGCTAGCTGGGCACTAGATTAATGGAAAGGTGGAAGGTAAGAGCAGCAGTGGCCTCATGGTCTCATGTTGCAGGTCACTCTGAACAGCAGCCGCAGAAATGTGCTAAGGCCTCAGGAAACCGCTGACAGAATGACGACGGGGTTCAAAATAGACTGGCAAAATGGCAGCCAAGTGGATATTTCGAGAATCTTATCAAGCTCTGTAAATCCTTTGTAGCACACATGGATATAAACATCCTGGGTCAACAATAAAAAATGATTTCAAAACAGCAAAAAATAAAACTGCAACACTGCCATAAATAAATAAATAAAACCAGATGAATCTACAGAGCCCCACTCATGACACATAAAGCAAACAGGACATGGCCACAATTTACATTTAAGTCATTTGGCAGACACCCTTATCCAGAGCAACTTACATATATAACATTCTATACAACTGAGCAGTTGTGGGTTAGAGGCCTTGCTCAGGGCCCAGCAGTGGCAGTCATGGTGAGGCTGGGATTTAAACTCACTACCTTCCGATCAATAGTCCAGCGTCTTAACCACTTAGCTACCACTACCCGACAAATTGTTCAGGGTTCCTCAGTGGTACTTTTTTGCTGGTCATGGGATTCGAACATGCAATCTTTCGATTATAAGGGTGCTCCCTAACCATTAGGCCACCATCTGCCCCTATAAAAGGCACCACTGGGATTCAAACCCAGGATCGCCTGTTTACTAGACAGGCGCTTTAACCAACTAAGCCACAGCGCCACATTTAACAGTTAAAAGATTATTTGAACATATTATAAAGATTATTTGATCATATTATAATAAAATATTTTTTTTTTTCATGACATGAGCAGGGATCTGTATGAATCTGTAATTTTATTGTAACTTTAGATATGGTGCCATCATTCTGAATGACAATTATTTCCCTTACAATGCAATTTTGCAAAACTAAAAAGTAGAAAGTCTCTATTTTCGATGTATTTCAAAAACAATCTGCAACAATCCAGAAGGAAAGAAAAGAAAAAGTAAGTGTGAGAATCGGGGAAGGGCAAGCTGGCCTCTTTAATGCATCCAAGTGAGTGATTTCAGCTACATCTAATCATGGTCCAGCTACTTGAATAAATTACGTACCTGAAATCACAAATAAAACTTTCATGAGTAAAGTTAGCTAAATGCATTACAGTGAAAAATAATCAGCAAATTTTACTTTTCACAAATTGGCAACTTTTTGCCTTTGATTTTATTTTTGAGTAAAACTAACTTCATGTCAATTTCAATTAAGGTTTCTTGATTTACCTGGTTATATATTACCAGAGGTGAGGACTCGAGTCACATGACAGACTCAGTTTGACTTGACTTGACTTGACACTTACTTGTGACTTGGAAAACAATGATTTGGTCCCACCTCTACGGAGCCCCTAAGGGGACAAAGGAGGAGAAAAAAAACGGCAGAAGAAAAAAATAAAAAAACAAGTAATGTTTTGCGTTTCCTCCTTTTTTGTCCCCTTAAGGGCTCCGTACACCTCTCTATATTACCCAAATAAAAGATGTCAAGCATAAATTGATGTTTCATGCAAAAAAAAAAAAAAGAATCAATAAAGGATTCTTGACTTACTTGAAGTGAAAGTGATTAATTGTCATTGCTGACACACCACAGCACATAGTGCCCAACAACGAAATGTGTTCTCTGCATATAACCCTTATGTGATGTGACATACAGCACAGGGCAGCTATTTCTTCAGCGCCCAGGGAGCAGTGCTTGGCTCAGAGTACCTCAGTGGTACTTTTTTGCTGGTCGTGGGATTCGAACATGCAATCTTTCCATTATAAGGGTGCTTCCCTAACCATTAGGCCACCATCTGCCCCTATAAAAGGCACCGCTGGGATTCGAACCCAGGATCTCCTGTTTACTAGACAGGCGCTTTAACCAACTAAGCCACGGCGC
>JAOVYU010000051.1:15887245-15900244 GCA_025674565.1 Synodontis membranacea
AATTTATAATCAGTGAAAGAATCCTGCCCTAGTAATATTAACTACATGAGCTTCAAATTAAAGACTAGAGTCAATAATCGCACCAAGGTCTTTTACATCTGCACGTGGTGAAACAGAAAGGCCATCCAGGGTTACTACAGTATGTAATCAGAAAGCTCAATTCTAACTGCATGGCGTCATAATACAAGAGCTTCTTTCTTGTCAGAATTAAGTAGAAGGACGTTAAGGAAGTAGGAGGAGTCAGGAAATAGGATGATATTTCCTGTAAGCGCAAGTGTGTATCAGTGGTATCAAAAGCTGCACTAAGGTCATGCAACACAAGCAAGGAGACACAGCCCTTATGCTACCCCCCCCCCCCACCTCTAAGGGACAGTAGGGGTTATTTACAAGTTTAATTAGCACTGTGTTTGTACTATAATTATAAAGAGGAATAAACAGGAAATCTGCTAATTCCAGACATTCCAGCCCAGGTAGATAAGAAAAAAAATAAAAACAAAGCTGTAAATGACAGCTCAGATATAATAATAATAATAATAATAATAATAATAATAATAATAATAATAATAATAATAAATCAAAACCTAAACTTTCCCAGACAGGAAATATTCTTGTTTCAGATGCATGTTTAAATGTTTTGTGCTTTACACTGATCACCACTTGTGATATAGTTACAGCATCATGTTGGTATAAAACACATTACTCTTAAACACGCATAAATGAAGAAATATATTCCGTGTGGAACCTGTCGTGATATAATGTGCATTCTAATCACAGACATATAACACTGTCCATCCGTCCAATCTATTATCTATACCGCTTATCCATTGTCTCAGGGAAGCTGGAGCCACCCCGTACACCTTATCTTATCTTATCTTAAGTATACTACTACTACTACTATCAAAAAAAGGCACAGTTTCATGCTTGGACTCCTGCAAAGATTATCATGGAGGTGAATGATTGCGCTATAAATATGATGAGCAGGCCTGGTCCATAAGGAGGGAATAAATCAGTAACTGAGCAAAAGGGGTCACTTTCAAACTTGTATCCATTTTGTGCAAGACACAAATGTTAGCCTGGGAGATCTGCTAGTTTCAGAGTGTGTGATTCTTGCTTCATAAGCAAGAACCTCTATCATCCCACATAGCATGCGACTCAGGCATGACTACATTCTTGTAGCATCTTTATAAGAGGCTAGTCTTCACCATGACCCCAGGAAAATGAATGAAAACCCGTTAATTATTCCAAAGCATATTATCAGCCAAGGGGTAATTAATACTTGTGACATGCCATGAGTTACTCTTGGTGAAGGTGTAATCACAGAAAAACACAATAAAAACAGTCTGGGATGTCCAACTCTGGATTTGTAGGAATCTAGAACAGTTTGGTGATTTTTCCCTGCTAAAACACACCTACTGACCCTAAAAAATTGAACAATGAGTTGAATCAATTATGTTGAGGTGGGGAAAATCCTTTCTTGCTATTGGTGGCATTATTAGGGAAAAAATGACCAATAACAAGATAATGGTGGATGGCAATGAATGTCAATTTTTTTTCTGTTTCATCTGATTTATTGTTTTATACAGCTTGTGGTTTGGGCAGCTACAAAGCTGCCAATGACAGTGGAGAATGTCAGCTTTGCCCATCCAATAGCAGAACGTCCTCGGAAGGTGCTTCAGAGTGTGATTGTGAAGAGGGATATGCGCGACTGCAGGATGACCCACCGCAACTAGGCTGTACAAGTGTGTAATGTAACTTCGATGTATTACTAAAAAGCCTTGGTCATGCTTGAACTTCTTTCTCGTTTACATCGCATTGGTTATTTAATAACATACGTAGCTGTAGCTGTAACCACATGTCTAAGAAACCTTTCCTTACTTATCATTTATTTTCAGAATCTCCATCAGCACCTCTCAACTTAACCATCCATCACTTGAATAACACGGCCCTGGTTCTCAACTGGGCCACGCCTGAAGACATGGGCGGAAGAGAGGAAGTGATGTATGACGTGGAGTGTCGACAAAAAACATTAGAGTCTCATTCTCTGTGGGTTTCATGTGACAATACCGTGTTAATAACCCCGCAATCCAAGGGACTGACTGAAACAGTGGCCAATCTTACTGGATTACATCCACATGTGAGCTACCAGGTTTCTGTCAGAGCATACAACAGAATATCTCAGAAACTGGGCACATCTGGGGCTGCACAGCACATTACTATATGTAAGTGACGATTCAAAAATGTTTGATCTGGGCAATAATAAATGATTAATTTATTATGACAGATGATGGCAAAATATGACCGTACCTAATTTTTTTTTTGGGGGGGGGGGGGGGTCTGATTAGCCCCTTTAAGGGTTAACTGAATTATTCTCCTGATGGAATCCTTAAAAGTTGTATGTAGAACAACTTAACAGACATCTTGTCTTTCGGTGAGAGTCGTCATTAGAACCCCTTTAGGAAGCATGTTCAAAATTTACTCTGTGTGCCTGACAGGGAAGAGTCCATTGGTAATCACTGCTGTTCCTGTACCAACACCCGCTGCCCAGGAACAGCTCCAAACTCCGGTGATTGCCAGTGTGCTATGTGGAATACTGCTACTCCTGGCTCTGATACCGGCTGTCTACTGCTTCATTCGAAGAGCTTCTTATAAGTTCAGGTAAGAAAAATACAAATTTGAAAGAAGTAAACAGAAACTTTTTCCATAAAAATAATATTGAAATAAGTATTTTGAATAAAAGCACTGTCATGTCATTTTGTTAAAACAATTAAAAACGGTGTGACTCAGTGATTCCATTTACTAATTTCCTGCTTTGGGGTTTAGGGAAGATCAGGATGTGGATTTTATGCCTTTGCAAGACGTTAGGACATACAGACGCCCTGAAGAAGCACAAGCTACATCTCCTCAACAAACTACCAGTAAGATTTCATTAGACTTCATAGCATTAAATCACACAGAAAATGGTTGCACGGAGTTTTAGTAGAAGTGGTAAAATGACTGGATTTTTAATTCTTTGCAGTTTATTTCAGCATTGTTCATTGGATTGTACACTTGATTGCAGTGTAATTCAGAATGTTAATGTGAGCTATACCTCAGAGTTGTCACTGCCACTGTCTCTCTTAAGGTTCTATTCAGATTTTGGGCAGCGCGAATGGAAGCCTGCTGTCGGGTATTAAAGACGTGTTGGTAGATCGCAGCCGTGTCACGCTGGGCAAAGAGCTTGGGAAAGGTACACCACTTCATTGCTGGACAATCAGCCTTCTTCATGCTGAATGGTGTAATCCAGTAGAACGTTCAATCTCATTGCTTTTCTGATTATGCATAGTTCATGAAAAGTAATTTAAGCACTTTACATAAAGTCTCTATCAAGTGTATCAATACATTTGGCAATTCACCTCTTGTAGGAGAATTTGGGGCAGTCTATGAGGGCATATTCTTATCAGAAGACAATGAGAACATCCAAGTGGCAGTGAAGACCATGAAAGGCAAGTATATGATAAGAACAGTTTCTAATACAACTACACCATTATTAAAAATACATTTTTTTATATCGTATATTTATATTATATAACCCTTCGTTTAGCCAATGAGTGAAATAAAAAATGCTAAATGAATGGGATAAATAAAAACAATTGACATTCTAACCTTGAGTTCTTGGCATCACTGTGTTGAGCTGATATTTATTAATGAAATACACTATAACTAACCAGCTCTTATTATTAATTAGTTCCCTCTCTTATCCTACTAATCCATCTGTAGGGCTAAGTTATATTACAAGACTTTTAAATCTTAATGCACAGCCCACGTGCATCATCCTCTATAAGGCAAAAAGTTTGTGGACACGTGACCATCACAACCCTATGTGGTTCGTCCCCAAACCTTGGAGAAGCACAAAGTTGACAGCACACTATTGTGTAGAATGTCTTTGTATTAAGCATTAAGATGTACTTCCACTGGAACTAAGAGACGGAAACCTGTTCCAGCATGACGATGCCCCTGTGCACAAAGTGAGGTCCATGAAGACATGGTTTGCCAATTGGCTATTGGGATGTACTGGAATGCTGACTGTGCACCAGACATCCTCATCTGACACCACTAATGCTCCACATACCAGATCCAAAAATCTATTTGAAAGCCTTCTCAGAATAGTAGATGCTGTTACAACAGGGGACTAAATCTGGAATGAGACCTTAAAAAAAAACACACATGGGTGTGAAAGTAAGGTGTCCAGAAACGTTTGGCCATACGGTGTGTAAACATCAAAAAATGTACTGAAACAGAACAATATAGACTCCTCAGCTCACTCTCATTTAAAATGTTAAATAGTATTATAGCCTTGTATTAGATAACATTGAAAATGTGTTTCTTGTTACAGTTGGAATTTACAGCCAAGATGATCTGCAGTCATTTCTTAAAGAAGCTGAAATTATGCAGCACTTTGACCATGACAACATAGTGAAACTTCTAGGTAATTTACAACTTCTCTAAATTTCAATTTAGAGATTCAATTCAGATATGTAAATTTTTGTCTGTGTCTTGGTGAAGTTTTCCTAATCTGATCTGATAATGCTATTGCAGACACAAACTCTGAAATAATTCTTATACACTGAATTATGACCTTAGAACACATAATGTGAAACTGGGAATATTGCGACAAAGATGGCCTAGTACGAAGCCTCAAGATCTGGTTCAAAAGTTTGGATTGAATTCTGGAGATTCTAGGAACTGTTGTATGTGAAAATCGGGACATCTGCAGTTATAAGAACACTTAAACCAGCCTGTCTGGCACCAACAATAATGCAATGGTCAAAATCACTGAGATCATTCCCCCCCCCACATTCTGATGTTTGATGTGAACATTGCCAAGGCTGCTGGCCCCATCTTCATGATTTTATACATTGCACTGCTGCCACCTGATAGGCTGATCACATCATTGCATGAATAAGTAGGTGTACAGTACATGCATTCCTAATAAAGTCTATGGTGAGAATTTGTTTGCCTTTTACAAATTGCCTCAAATGAGCTGCTCCACTTTAAGCTAGGCCTCAGATTGGTCTCTGTTGTGCCAAATTGAAAATAAAAGGTTACTAAAGTTAGAAGAAAAGCTAGTTGGAAATGCAGATTACAGAGAGGACAATTGGGTGATGAAATACATGAAGTTGAAATGTATATGTATGTGCCATGTCTGTCCACCAGGTGTCACACTGGAGACAGTACAGGACTCATCCGTCCCTATTCCACTAGTCATCCTACCATTCTTGAAGCATGGAGACCTGAGAAGGTTTCTCATAGCCACCCGCTATGGTGACATTCCTATGGTGAATACCAAAAAAACACAGCCATATGCACAACCGAGCAAACAATATTTTATAATAAATCACTGCATTCTGTGCGGTATCTGTAACTGACTACTTCATTTCAGTTCGTGCCTCATCAGAGCCTGCTACGCTTTATGATTGACATCGCCTCAGGCATGGAGTATCTCAGCTCCAAGGGCTTTTTGCATAGAGATTTGGCAGCACGCAACTGCATGTAAGTCCATGGTGGCATTTCTGAACATTGTCTATTACAGTAAACTAGTGCTATTTGAATCATGTTTCTCTCCCACTCCTCACCCACGCACGCATGCAGGTTGGGAGATGATCTGCACGTACGTGTGGCTGACTTCGGCCTGTCGAAGCAGATCTTCAGCAGTAACTATTACAGGCAGAAAGTTGCTATCCGTATGCCAATAAAGTGGATGGCCATAGAGAGCCTTTTTGAATCTATCTACACCACCAAGAGCGATGTGGTCAGTCCCTGAATATTACCGTCAAGATACATTTTTGGGGGGTTTCTTCTGAAAGGGTTTGTTGAATCTTTCACTGTCTTTAATTGTATGCAGTGGTCCTTTGGTGTTACCATGTGGGAGATCGTGTCCAGAGGAAAGACTCCATATCCTGGCATCCCGAACCATGAGCTTTTGGAACTGCTGGAGCATGGGCATCACCTCAAACAGGGGGACTGTGACAGTAAACTGTGAGTGCTTTCCATATGTTTTCATTCAGAAAGAGATGAACTTACTGAGTATTGGGCAGAAAAAAAAACAGGTGATACTTGAGAATGAAGACTGTAGTGATGTTAACAGAGCAAAGAATATTGGTATACAACTTGAGGACAACCATTTTGAATATTAGTTTAGACTTCTTCTTACTGGCCATGTATTAACAGGCTGAGAATAAAATTGTGATTTGCATCTTCTGACCTGGAAAAACCATTTATTTCAAACTCCAGGTGGGACTCATGAGTCAGAATTTATTTGTTTATTTTTTGATTTCTGACAGCCTTGATTGCAGCCCTGTCTTAATAAACCTTCCATGTGTCCTAGGAAATTAAGTCTTAAAATAGGAACATTAGTTTCTATTTCAGGCTAAAGGCTCATGTTCAGAGTTGCGTTAAGCATGTAAAATAAGGAGTTAGAATTCAGATTCTTTTTTGTGCACATCAGTATTTAGACCTCAGACATACTGTAACTACAGACTTAAACTGTATGGCCAAAATGTTTGAGGCCCCTAAAGTTTTGCCCCTCAAAGTTGGAGGTACATGATTGTCCAATCTATGACTTTGTATGCTGTAGCATTACAGTTTCCCTTCAGTGACACAATGGGGTTGAGTCCCAGACCTGTTCCAGCATGACAATGCCCCTGAGTACAAAGCGAGGGTTATACAGTAAATTTATGCTTTGCCATGGTTGATTTGGAAGCACTCTAGTGTCCTGCAAACAACACTGACCTCAACCTCAGTGAACACCTTCAGGATGAACTGGGATGCCGATTATGTGAATGAATGGATGGGCACAAAACACTGGAATTAGAATGGGATTTTCAGTAAGCACATATGCAATGTAATGGTCAGATGTTCACATACTTTAGTGTAGTGTATGCATGTATTGTGTCCTTCGAGGCAACTGCTTTTCTTTAAAGGTGGGTGTCTTCGTGTTAATTAAACATAAACATCCACATGCTGATGCTGGCTAATATTTGATGAAAAAAACGAATAACCAAAACTTTTACATATTAAACAAACAAACAAAAAAAAAAAAACAGGATTTTTTTCCATCCTCCTGAATTATTCCACAGGTTGTGAATATGGCATGAGGCACATCTTAATTGGTCGAAATAAACAGAAGCTGTAAAATTTATTATAGAATAACTGTTGAGCATGGGCTTTTAAATGGTCAACCGAAGAATTCAAAATCTCTAGTAGTCTCTAAATCTCCTTGTGTGTTTCCTCATTTCTCCTTCCCCTATCACCCTTTCAGATATGAGGTGATGCTAAGCTGCTGGAACAAAGAGCCCTCTCAGCGGCCTTGTTTTGCAGAGCTGGCTCAGAGACTCAAAGCTCTACTGTGTGAGCTTCCGCCCTTGGAGCCCAGTAAAGAGAGCTACTACATCAACCAGGGCCTGGAGGCAGCCAACGCCACCCAGGGCAGTGCTGCAGAGTCTGACTCTGAGGGAGCTGTAGGAAACATTTACTTGCCCTCGCCAGTGGGTAAACTAGACCATGCTAAAGAGAAAGAGGAGATGAAGGAAGACACAGAAGGAGGATATCTGTTCTGCAATAATAGTGCCATGTAGACTGGTAAAAAAGAGGCACAAAATCTTGCTGTACTGTGTATAGTGTTATGTTTTACACTAATGTATATCTGTTTATACTGTGTACACAATGCAAAATTAGACTGATATGTATATTTTTTTAAATTTCCAAGATTTTTTTTATAAAAAAAAAAGAAAAAAAAAACAACAGAAAAACAGAAAAAACCAGCACAAGTTGCCGAAATTTTCAAATACAACTTTCTAAACTACAACTTTCTAAACTCCAATATGCACATTGTCTATGGTATTTATAATTCAGACATAAAAGTTTGGCCCATATGTATAAACATGACACTTTCTAACACCATAAAACCAGATTAATCACTGTAAAAACAATGATTACTGTTTTTCTTTGTTGTTGTTTCCCCCCCCCATACAGACAGACATGAAAAGGAAAAGCATTTTCTTGTAAGGGAGTAACAGACAGCACATAAGTTGTGTTGTCCTACAGAAATAGTGAGCTAATGTCAAATAATCTAGACATCAGGTGAAGAGTTCCTTTACTTATACCAGCTGTGTAAAAAGCCATGGTTCACGTCAAAATATTACTACAATCTGATTAGAATGAACAAACATGATCCAAGGCCAAATTTGCAAATAGCCCCTGTGTCATATAAGATTCTAATGTACCGGTAACTGTGTTCCTGGTCATCACACCCTGTACTTGTTGAGCATCCAATTCCAGATTTACACCCCCTTTTTAGTCTTATAATAACATATACTCTTCTGAGAAGGTTTTTCCACTGTGCGAGGACTGACACTGATTTTGAGTAGTGGTAGCTCAGTGGTTAAGACACTGGACTATTGATCGGAAGGTCATGAGTTCAAATCCCAGCCACACCATGACTACCACTACTGGGCCCTTGAGCAAGGCCCTTAACCCATGACTGCTCAGTTGTATAAAAATGTGTGATATACTGTATGTAAGTTGTCCCAGGATAAGGGCGTCTGCCAAATGACTTAAGTGTAAAAATATTGAGCATGGAGAGAAATCCTGAGACAGGATTTCTGTAGCTCTGAACGCAGAAACAAGCGTATCGCTTAATATAGTGTGGTCTGATTTGCATGAGGTGAGAAGGAAGAGAAAATGACTGTATGCTACATCAGTTCTTTGCTTGTCTCGGCGTAAGTAACCGTGCATGTTTGTACCACACGTAGACTAGCACAAAGATGTGCTTTGAGAGTATCGGTATGAATAAGTCCCTCATCATGGTCCTTGACTCACATCACACATGACCAACCCTACTAAAAAAAAAAAAAAAAAAAATTATTATGATTATTATTTATTTATTTATTTAGTTATTTATTAAATCCACTAGTACCAATCAAATTAGAGGAGGACACAAGTTAAGGCAATGTTCATGATTTATTTTAATTTAATTTACGATTATAATTCCTTCGAATCAAGTGAGATCAAAGCCAACTACACAGAGCCAGGAGCTATAAGGGCGGGTGACGGTTAACTTTCTTTTATGTCTCTGTAACTGACGTCTCTTTTGAAATCGGGTCCGTTCTGCCACGTCATCTGATGTCACTGCCGCACCTGCGCAGCCATCTTGTGTGCTTCTCCTGCGGCCAGAGAGAGAGAGAGAGAGAGAGGAAGGAAGAAAAGCAAGGATAAGACAAGCCGTGCTGTTATTCACTACAGTAATGATCTGTAAGTAAAAGGACCTGAGAGAGAGAGAGAGAGAGGGGCAGTGTGACAGGGGCACACAGAGACACAGCAGAGTTCCACACAGTGCCTCAAAAAAAAAAAAAAAAAACAGACGGAGGAATCATCTGTTATATAGGAGTGAAAAGAGGAAGGAAGATTTCCACCTAAAAAAAAAAAAAAAAAAAGAAAAGAAAAGGAAAAAAGACACACCGGCCTTCACCCACCATGAATCCTGAATAGTGAGTATTACACTTGCTTTAGTACGAAATGACCGTTTTTAAGTACCACCGTAATGCACTAGTGATAAACCCATGGCGTCGTTAGCACACAAGCTTTGTCAGCCCTCCCGTCAGCTGGCTTAGCTTTCTTGCTAGCTAGCTAGCTTATCCAGCGCTATATTCTACACCGGTTTTGCGACAGGATCTACTTTCTGTCCTGTGATTGGATGGGATCTGGGGGGGACTGCTCGTGAGAGCCAATCCAATCACAGAACAAAGCAACAACCAGTCGTTGGAGGCGGGACTTGTCGGAATACGGGTTCTTGATGCTAATTTAACGAATGTAACCTAGCTAAAATAATATTGGCCGTGTGAGGCGGCTTATGAAATGTATTTTTTTTTATTATTATGTATAGAGAGACGTTTACTGTTTATAACTGTGTGTGATTTAGATAGTCGGTTAGGTTTTTATACAGAGAGTGGGCTAATTTTGCGACGGGTTGCTAATCGAAAGCGACGCCATTGGTTTACACCGCAGCCGGTTTCCTGTCTGTTTTTTTTTTTTTTTTTTTTTTTTGTCCCTCGTTAGGTAAAATGGGGGCTTTTTTTTTTTTTTTAAAAACAGACAAGGTGTCATGAGTATAAACACAGAGGCTGAATAAATGTGACAGAGGTTTAGGGTTTTAGTGTGTGTGTGCTGTGTGACTGGGTTAGGCCTGTGTAGTGTCTGGGCTGTGGCTGGAGGAGGACAGTGGTGTTAGTGTAGAGGTGGCTGATATGGAAACAAACTCCAATCACGATATTTTAAACATTTTCACCACACACGATAATGGGTGATACTTAGGGAACACCTCAAGAGAGACAGAGAGAAACAAACCCAGGAAATAATGAGTCAGTGATAATCATCACAATACCACAGAAGAGCGTGTTGTGGCACGACTCACACACAACCTTCTCTTTCTTTCTTTTTTATTTTTTCTTTAAAAAAAGATTCAGATTGTTCACACCTGATCCGAATAACGCTTTAGTTCCTTCTCAGATTTCTATCTTGACCAGTATTATATATGTAACCTATATCGTTGTAACAAATTATGTGTAACACAAACGTTTCCTTTTCCTGAGGTCTGCTTTCAGGAGGAGAAAAAAAAATAACGTTTCAATGAACCCAAGCCAATACCAGAACTACCAAAAATTACTCTTGCTTAGGTTATATCATGGGTAAAGAATTACGCCTTGCAGCGTGTGCCACGTGCAAGTGTTAGAAGTGTTAGGCGTTTGCGTGGCAACGAACCTCGGGGTCCGCTTGGTATCGGGTCTGGGTTTAAGTAAATCGGGCTGTTTTGTTTGAATTTATTATGGGTGCATTTAAGCTCAGATACAGTGGAACCTGTAACTCACAAATGCTTCTGAACGTGTACAAATCGGGTTACGAACAAAAGGTTGGCCAAAAATTTCGCATCGGTTCACAACCACACGCTCTGGTGGCGAAGAGAAACGCTGGTAAAGTCTGGCATTTCTGAACAGTTTTAATGCGCAGGAAAAGTCAAGTCACGTTAGACCGCTATTTCGCGAAGTCTGGTCCAGCAGCTAAACGGCTAAAATAAAAACACCAGAAGCCCCTGAAATAGAAGAAATCAGAACAGAGAATAAACACCTGAAGGAGAACATCCCTCTGTCCCAGTGCCAGACTCTTCCTCAAAACTAAGCTCCTCTCCATCCAGCTTCCTCCTCACTGCCTTCTCGCCGGAACTCGACTCATACAAGTTTAGTTTTCTTGGTTGTTTAGGGTTATTTTCTGTATAAATTAAGGATTTATCAAACGTTATTTTTTTCCCCCTGTGCTTAAAACTGATAAAAAAATAAATTAAAAAAAAGTGTTTACAGCGAGCGGTTCGTAAGGCTCTAGCGCGAACTTGGTCTAGAGCGAACTCCTGCAGTGTTAGTTTTCTCTGTTGTTCAAGGTTTTCTCAGAGTAATTCGAAGTTTTTACATTTATTTACTATAACACTCTACATTCTATGGTATAATTAACTATTTTTGTTGCTAAAAATAATAATAATAAAAAAAAAGAATAAAATGTACAACATTCAGTGAAAGCCAGAACCAAAAAAAAAAAAAAAACCACGCAATTAAAATGTGATTTCAAGTTTAAACCAGAGACGTGTCAGAACTGGTTCCTAGATTGGGAAAGAAACAAAGCCCTATTAAAACATGTGTGACATTTAAAATAAAGCCCAGCTTATCAGTGAAGTTATGTATTTACTTGCCAAAGAAGAAAACCAATCTTGGCAAAGAAAGTGAAAAGTAAGAGCATTTTGTTACGTAAATAACACGGTGAGCTTTTGTGTATATACAGAAGGTTTAATTAGTTTTTTTGTTCCCCAACACTACTGTCTACTGGCCCCCTATACTTTACATGTCTTTTCATTGTTGATGCACACAATATGTCTAAAAATACCAACCTCTAAAATAATGTGTGGTCTTTTGACATGGCCAAGTCAAACCCCATGATATGTCGTATGCACAACGTGCTGATTGCTTCACAGCAGATGTGACGCAACATCATGTTGCATATGTAACGTTAGTCCTTGGCAGTGCCGTGTGCTCAGAATCCAGATGGCACCAGAACAGCTGGTAGGTTGCAACATTTGGATAGTTAGGAAGGGGGCTCGAGGCACATGGTGGTGTTTATCAAGGGGATAGGTCCTGTTTTTGTTTACCTCTTTATCCAGTGTTGTTATGGTGCATTTGAGTTTTCACAAAATATAGCAGTTTGTAATATTTAAATAAAGTTTCTGTGCAGAAATGTTGGTAAGTCAGTAGAATTGTTTTATATAGTTACTGTAACCATTAAATGTTGTTTCCAAAAGGATTGGGAATCCGTGCTTTTTTTTTGTTGAATATTTGCTTGGCACAATGCATATTTTAGGTGCAGGTCCTTAAAGGAGTGTCTGCTCTGACTCTTCTTTGTGGTGAAGCACAACACAAGATGCAGAGATTTATACCTATGAAAAACGAATGCTAAAACTTATATACCCTATATATACCATAACTGCTTCTGAACTTTAAACCACTAGTTCTGTATTTGAGCTGAAATACGATTTGTTTTTTCAGTGACTACCTGTTCAAACTGCTCCTCATCGGTGACTCCGGAGTGGGCAAATCATGTCTTCTGTTGAGATTTGCAGTAAGTACATAGTAATATGGTCAGTCTGTTTTATAAAAAAAAAAGTAAATCAGATGATGAAACTTTTTATGAAGCACAAAAATGTCCTTTTGTGACTTTTGTTAAAAATAATAATAATTGTAAGAATAAAAATGTTTGTATATCAGTAAAGAAAGCAACATATGTAAGAGAAGACTTTTCAGACACAAAACCATAATGAAGGCTCCTTTGCTGCAAAAACAGAAGCAATTGTGATAGTCAAAATCTCCAGAAGAACTGTGTCAGTTTCTCCAAGATACTCAGGAAAACGTACCAGCTCATGTCCTAATA
>JAOVYU010000051.1:15917029-15932537 GCA_025674565.1 Synodontis membranacea
CAAAATTAACATAGAAAAATGCTGTTTGTTTGTTTGTTTAAATTTTGGTGATAAGAATTTCTAGTGCTGTAAATAATTGTGACGTGATTCAGAGTTTTATTTTCTCACAATTAATTTACTTCTGATTTCTCTCATATTTTGAGTATGAAATTAAGTTTCTGGAGCTGATTATATATATAAGGGGAAATTATCCTGAAATTTTAATATTGGCACAAGAATTTTATTAAAAAGAAAATTTGAAAAACTCTATAAAATGGAAATAAAGACAACAGAAAATAATTAAACAAGAATATTCATTTTCCTTCTTTTGGGTCCGACGCAGTGATGCAGTGGCTAAAGTAGTTGCCTCACATCAAGAAGGTCCCAGGTTTGATCTCTGGGTTGACCAGGGTGCCTTTATTTGTGGAGTTTGCATGCTCTCCCCATCGCCTCGTGGTTTCCTATGGGGTGTCCTATTACCTTCCACAGTGCATAGACATGTGGATTAGGTCAACTGGCTCCTCTAAATTGCCAATAGGCGTGAATGGTCATGAATATAGACTTTCCAGAAAGACTAAGGAATTTTTTTTTTTAAGTTTTTAAGCTGTCTTATAATTCCTCAATGGTCAATAACTCATTATACTACATGGACGCTTGCCTTTCTTCTTATACTGATTGTGAAAAATATTCAAAAGCCATCCATCCTTCTCTAGTGGCCAATGATCTCTGCTTACTTTCTCTCTCAGGATTTAATTTCTCTGGTCTGTTTGGTAAGTTGTGGGATTTGAATGATGTCTTTGTCAGTAGTCAAATGAGGTGTTTTACATCCGCAGCTGAAATCGGAAGATAAGTGAATGGAGCAGCTGTATGTGTGCAACACGAGTAGAGTCTGAATGACGTTATGTTCATTCATCCAAAAGAAAGGATCATAACAGGAGGCTTATTTATCTCAAGGTAATTTTACCCTTGAACTCCTTCTAAACTACATTCAGCAGAATTTTGGTGGAGTATAGCATTGTAGAAATGCTTTAGCAAAATAAGTACTGTGTATGTGGGAAAAAAAGATCTGACTATATTGTAATAAACTTTGTCTGATATTACTACAACGTTCCGAGTAAACGTACCCACAGCAGAGTTTTGTACTAGCTTACATATCATAAAATGATAATATATCGTTTTGTATGGTGAAAAAATCTACAAAAACACCAATTCTTTGGGAACATCCGTCCATCCATTATCTATACCGCTTATCCTTCAGGATCACAGGGAAGTTGGAGCCAGTCCGAACTGACTTTGGGAGAGATGCGTAGTACACCCTGCACAGGTCACCAATCTAGGGAAACCAGAGCATACAGAGAAAACCCACGCAGGCACGTTGAGAACATGCAAACCACACATAGAAAGGTCCCAGCTGGCTGCCAGGTTCAAACCCAGAACCTAATTGCTGCAAGGTGACGCGAGGTGTGCTAACTTCTGCACCACCATACCACATAGACAGTAATAAATAAAATCTAGTATAATAAAAAATATATACATTGTCAGTGTACAGTACTTATAATTAATATGGATCGTACACAGCAAATGCAGACATATATGGTTTTCTTGCAATGTTAACTCACAAGTCTCTTTACATTGCTAAATCAAAAAAAATTAAACTATGAATATGGTTTGACACGATCAACGGCCAGTATTCTTCAGTTACACCCTTGTTTAATTCTATCACACTGTCCTAATATTTGATGTGTTTAAATGTGAATTTCCTCAGTTAAACTGTGAATACAGAAAATGTATGTGATGAGAAAACTTTTTTTTTTTTAACATTTTTTAATTTTCCTATATTTTCTCCCACACTGTCAATTTCCAATTACCACCTACTGGCTAGTTTTCCCCTATCGCATGACAGTTACAAACCAGGAAGTGTGAAAGCTATTGTGTGCTTCCTCCAAATGTGGAGCCGGCCAACTGCATCTTTTCCAACTGCTGCTCATGCGGTGTTACAGGGGAGCTGAGGAAAATGTTAACAGCCCTCTTCCATAAACATGAGATCACACTCACCCAACAAGTGGTTTTATAAGATATCTTTATACAGATGATTATGGAATTGTTGGTATTTAAACTTGTGATCCCCTGATGATAGGGCAAATGCTTTTCTGCTGAGCCATAGGAAAAACCTTTTATAAAATAGGGCACTGCATTTGTACATGGCCTAGTAAATATCTTTAATTATTTATCAAAACTCTCCGTAAAAGTACATGTTTAGGTAGTTTATCAATCAAGCATGGGGCCCAGTAAGATTCATATTCTTCATTGCCTTCCATTCTTATTCAATGGTGGGAAAAAACCCCACCAAAGTTTACGGCAACACTGAATTTCTGCTATCAAGAACTGGTTCGCTTTTTCGAAAGAGATGAAGCCAAGACGTGGTAGACCAAAGGAAACGGAAGAGGAGGAGCTTCAGAAACTGTTGGACGAAGATGTGACACGAATGACTCGAGAGCTGGCAAGATGTTTGAATATCGATCATTTTACATTTTTTTTAGGCGTCTGAAGACAATGGGAAAGATTCTGAAAATTGGTTGGTGGAAATATGCATTCCCGATCTCGATCCTAGAGAAACTGAAATCATCCTCACAAGGCCGCATGTTGCAAAAGGGCCAAATTTTAAGCCTTGGATGAGAAGTTTACCGCATCCAGCCTACTCACCGGACAGAGCGCCATCAGATTTCCACTTGTTTGGGTCACTGCAACATACACTCTCTGGCCAACTTTTTACAAAATTGGAGGATATACAGTATGAAATTGCATAGATCAATTCATTTCCTCAAAACCTTATAAAATGGTTTTGAGGAAATGGTTACAAAAAGGTTACAAACTTATGCACCACCATAATAAAAAATAAAAAAAAACTACCGGTGCACTTTGCATGGATGCCACTTCAAAACACATTTGCCTGTCAGCCTGTCTAGATATTATTTTTGCAACAGCTTATTGCATTAAACTGTGGCTATTGTCTGGTCCTTGTCTGTGCACCTGTTGTACCAAATCCAAAAAAACCCAAATAATTCTCATTTACAGAAAGTGGTATGCATCTGAGAGCTGACTGTCACTGTGTACAGTGAACGACACACACATTGCTTTAGCGTGTGCAATGACAGGTTTTCTGATAACCTGAGACATTTTCCTACAAACAAATCTAAGCTAAACTAAGCTAAGGAAACATTGAATATTCGTTGCCAAGCTTGCCTTGTGTTGGGGAAAGAGTTTAATATGATGCTGGGTTGAGGAAAAAGGATCTAATTTAGCAGTAAATCAGCGTATTATATAAAAAAAAACCACTTTCAATATTAGACATGGTTCACAGATAAATTTCAATCATTTAATTAACCCATCTGCATTTTCATGGCAGATTATTAAGAACAGTTTCGCTTTTACTTCAGGGAACACAGAGTGGAGGGATTATGCCCAGTTTTGATGGACACTTCCAGTAGCCAATGCACATACTAGTTAAATAAAATTTTTGTCATTTATCAGCTTTCCATTGGTTATTTAAAGGTCACCTACGGGTCGACAGGAGTATGCCCACATTCCATTCAGCCTTTAGGAAAAGTTGCGACACTGTGTAAAATGTAAATAAAAACTGAATTTAATTCTTTGCAAGTCCATTTTGGCCTATTTTCAACTAAATACAATATAAAGACAATATATTTAGGTTCAAACATAAACTTTGTGTTTTTGTAACTTTACACGCATTCTGAATTTGATGCCTTCAACACATTCCAAAAAAGTTGGGACAGGGGAAACAAAAGACTGGGAAAGTTGTGAGGAAAAGGAAAGAACATTCCACATGTAATCATGATTGGGTATGACAGGGACAAGGTACTATGAAGGGAAGGTTCGCCAACATACAATTTCTCAAGATTTCAGTTTCTCAACATACAACTGCAAGAAATTTAGGGATTTCGCCAACTACAATCCATAATCTCATCAACCGATTCAGAGAATCTGGAGAAATCTTTGGCATTAAAAACTGACATGATTGTATAAAGAACATTATTACATGGGCTCAATAACACTTCAGAAAACCGTTGTTGGTAAACACAGTTTGTCGACGCATCTACAAATGCAAAGCAAAGCCGTATATCAACAACATCCAGAAACGCTGCCGACTTCTCTGGGTCCTAGCCGACCTGTGCTGTGCTCTGACGAGTCCACATTTCAAATTGTCTTTGGAAATCATGGACGTTGTGTCCTCTGGGCTAAGGAGGAAAAGGACCATCCAGACTGTTACCAGAACATGGTTCAGAAGCCAGCACCTGTGATGGTATGGGGATGTGCTAGTGCACATGGCATGGGTAACTTGCTCATCTGTGAAGGCATCATTAATGCTGAAATGTACATAATTAGTAAAAGGGTGTGGGTAATAGACTGGCCTCCCTGCAGTCCAGACCTGTGTGACACATTATGAAGTGCAAAATATGCCAACGGAGAAAACAGACAGTTGAGCAAATGAAGTTGTATAGCAAGAAAGAATGAATTTAACTTTCAAAACCTCAACAGTTAGTGCCCTCAGTTCAGAAATGTTTACTGGAGTGTTGTTAAAAGAAAAGGTCATGTAACACAGTAGTAAACCCACCCCTGTCCCAACATTGGAATGTGATGCAGGCGTCAAATTCAGAATGAGCGTATATTTATTAGTTTGAACATTAAATATCAAGTCTTTGTATTGTATTCATCTGAACATAGGTCAAAAAGGATTTGCAAAGAATAGCATTCTGTTTTTATTTTTGTTTTACCCAGCATCCCAACTTATTTAGAAACAGGTATTATGATTATTGCCAGTAAAATAAACATTCAGCTGATTCACGTAATGAAGTAAAACTTTAGCCTTCCTAAAACTATTAAGTGATTAAATGCTGATGTCTCACATGCCATCATTCTGAGGATACAGGATGGTCTTACCCCAGGACGATCAGCTCTCCATACTTGATGGGCTCCTTATCCCCGGGGAATATGGCATCATGGGATTGTGAGCCTGAGTCTAGAGGGGGTGATGGTTGGCTCTTGTTGCATGATGGGCGCAGTTCCAGGGATGGAGGAGGGCACAGGGCCTCAGAGCTTCCTTCTAAAACCATGTCTGAGGTCCACGTGCAGGGACTCGCAGCTGAGACAGAAAAGGAGATCATTCATTTGGTATGATGCATTGCACATGCATTTTTATCACACACCTTCTCACCTGAAGTCCTAGGGACAGAAAAAACCCCCACAGGGTTCTACCAATTTAATAGTGAGTATAGTTATTGGGGGCGATCAGTAGCAGATATAATTTTCCAATACAATCCACGTGTATTTTTTATGCAATAGACATGTTATGTGACTTGAAATGATCCATAAATATCTATTAATTTTTTTTCCACTAATGGGTGTTATAGCGGTAATCTTTGGGGTTGTTGAAAGTCAGTCCAGACTTCTCTGCCCCAGCAACAGAGTTCATCTTCAGAGTCAGACAACAGAGTCCTGGGTCTTCCCCAGAGTCTCCAGTGGGATATACCTGTTAGAGCTCTACTGGGATCCTCAATGATGGGGCATCTTTGTAAGCTTCCCAAATCACATCAAACAGTCAGAAGGTCTACTCTGTGAATCTGTACTGTCATGCTCCTCACCCTGTCATGAAGAGTAAGCCCAGAAACCCTGTGAAGGAACCTCAGCAACACCACCTACACTCAAGTCACAACTCTATTATTTTGGCCACTACCCACAGTTTGGGGCCACAGGTAAGAATAGGGGTGTAGATTAAACATAGAGCTTTGATGTACATAACATACTTTTTTAAAACATGCCAGCTATGTACCCAAAACTTTTTCAAGAATTAGTAGTTCACGTGCCATAAAAGTATCTAAGACAGAGATTCTCAAATTTTCTGACCACGTACTAATCTGCACCAAGCTAAACGTCCCAACGTGAATACCAACAATACAACCATGAAAGACGTACTCACCTATGCAAGTCCACCCCTGCTACTACTACAACTACTAGTAATAATACACATACCATTTCAGTGAGACAGATGAGCCTGTTTAGACCGGCACAGTCTTGGAAAATCAGGCGTAACTGCATCAACCTAAGCTGCAGATCTGGTTCTGCAGCAGCTCCACTGTGGCGCTCGGTCTTCATGGCAATGATTTTACTATAAACCATAGCACAAGCATCAAGTTATTTGTCAAAAATCAGCAACGGGGACCCTTCAAATGCTACAGCAAGCCTACGGCAATGAAGCAATAAGCCGGATGAGGTGTTTTGAGTGTCGTACGTGTGTCAAGAGGGACAGAACGTCATCCTCCAGTGAGGTCCTGCCCCACTTGAAGCATGAATACCACTCAAAACACCTCGCCCAGCTCGTTGCTCCATTGCCGTAGGCTCGTTGAAGCATTTCAAGGGTTTCCATTGCCGATCGCAAATGTTTCCACGTTGCACAAATTATAAATGCACGCATTGTCCCAAAAACCATGAGCAACAAAGGTCCTGAAGTTGACAGCGTCACGCCACGTGACATACGTGACCTAAGCAAAGTACTGACATACTGTACAAGAGTTACTGCTTGCTCCTGCTGGACAAGCATGACGGTACCGTGCAACATTCGTTCGCTACAGGAACAGTCCCAGAACTTTCTGATCGCACCTCATAATGTAAAAACTGAAAATTAAATGAAACTTTTTTGATTTTAAGTTAAGACTTATGCCAATTGGAGTTAGGCCTTTCAGCAAGGCTCTTGCATACCACCAGTGGTATACATGTCACAGTTTGAGATTCACTGAACTAAGATATTCTGCCTGTAATTAATGTATTAAACACACTCACTGGCCACTTTATTGAACACCTGTACACCTGCCCATTCATGCTATTATCCAATCCACTAATCATGTTTCAGCATCACAATGCATAAAAAGACTGTTCCACATGAAGATGCCAGGAGATCAGCACTAACAAACATGCCATGGTCGGTGTCGCTGGAAATAATATTTTTCCCCGTTCTGATGTTCGACAGGATTAAATGAAGCTCTTGACCTGAATCTGCATGATTTTTTGAATTGTGCAGCTGCCACATGACTGGCTCTTAACTGACTGAATAAGTAGGGGTATTAAAGTGGACAGTAAATGTATATTTGTGTTTGCTTAAAAATAATACTAGTACTAAATGTATCCAAAATTCTATATTAATTAAGTGGGTATTAAATGAATGAAAGCGACTGAATTCCATCTTTCCTGACATTCTAAACCCTGCTGAATAATAAAATACAATCAAAAGGCTTACAGCTTTGCTTTTTGTGTAATGCTGAAGAGTGCTCCACGTGCACTAAAACAGAATTATAGACATATTAATAAAAACATCACAATTATTAATTACGCATAAATGTGTATATGATCAGAGTTGCGTCAAACGTGAAATATGCTCAGGATGAATATTTGTCCTTGTTCATGAGACAGATGAACAGCACAAATCAAACAGCTGCAGTTCTGCCAATGGTGCAGCAGGGTTGTGGGGGTGTGATGGTGGGACAGAGCAGGCAGAGGGGAAGGGGCAGGTGCAAGAGAGAGAGAGAGAGAGAGAGAGAGGGAGGAAGAGAGAGAGGGAGGGAGGGAGATGAATGGATAGGAGACAAAAATAGAACTGGCATGCTATTGCAGGTGATTGAAGACAGAGATATGGCTAAAGAGAAAGCCATGCACTGCACAATGTAACAGAGTGGTGAAGGCTACGTTGAGCTAAAACATGCAGACAGAGCTGTAACACGTGTGTGTATGTGCATCTGTGTGTGTCATGGGGATTATATATGCTTGTGCATGAGCTTGGCGGGGTGATGGATAGCCTGCTCTGTGCCATGTACTTTCTAATCAACCCACTGTCACAACCTGGAGGAGGAGACTGGGAGCGAGAGAGAGAGAGAGAGAGAGAGAGAACAGGATAGACACAGGGTTAAAGGGAAAAAATGGCCAGAGAGGAGAAAAGTGAATAGAACGTGACAAGAGAGTAATACAGATACAGAGGAAATGCTGTACGATATAACGAAGGTCAAGAGGGGGGAATAAACAGCGAGATGTTTAGTGCTTTCGTCCCCCCCCCCCACCCCCACACACACACATCATGTCTTAGCAACCCCTTTGCTTTTATTAACAACAACCTCCACACTCCGAACACCATCTGCCATCTTTTCTTCATTTGCCATCTCTTCTTCTCTTTTTTTTTTCTTTTCTAAATCGTGCCTTTCTTTCCCTCCTCCTTCATCACCACCATTTGATTCTTCATCCATTCCTCTCAACTCCTGCCTTCCAAAACGTGCCCCATGCTATCTCACTTCCCCCTCACAATCCTCTTTGCCTGTGAAGCGTGGTGTGTGTCTGTGTGTAGGAGAAAGAGGGAGACTGTGTGAGTGTGTGTGTGTGTGTGTGTGTGAGAGAGAGAGAGAGAGAGAGAGAGGAGAGTCTGCATCATCTATCTCCCTCATGAAACTGATGAAGGGGGTTGCTAAATATACACATGTACGGAAATGATCTCCAAAATAACTTTGCCTATTCCAGTCTGATCTCACCAAACTTAATTCTTCATCATCTGTGCACGCTTCACAGCAGAACCATTAGCAAGCTCTCAGTTTTATGTCCGTGCTGCGGTCTTCATGCACAGCGCATACCTTGGAATGCTGCTACTGTGGTGAGGTCAGAAGCACCACCAGGGTTTTGTGGCTACAAGTGTGTTTACCTTTAGTATAATGAGTAGCATTAAATGCCTGTAATGATCCTTCATTTGCTACACTAATGTTCTGTACACAACCGCGTCTGGTATATCTTAGCAACCATAGGCACAATTTTGGAGAAGCATTTACTGTTATCATCTGGTGGTGATAATGGTGATT
This sequence comes from Synodontis membranacea, assembly GCA_025674565.1. Classification (NCBI taxonomy): domain Eukaryota; kingdom Metazoa; phylum Chordata; class Actinopteri; order Siluriformes; family Mochokidae; genus Synodontis; species Synodontis membranacea. Next base: position 15,925,915 of record JAOVYU010000051.1, read on the forward strand.
TAAAAAAAAAAAAGAAAAAGAAAAATTGCTGTATTATTATACTGTGTAATCATATGTGTGTTTTCTGTAACCTGACATCATTATTTCCTCGTATAACTATTATGCATTACAGTGTCAAGATAATTGAGTAGAGCTGCATAATGTGGACAAAAATAGCACAGTGCTACACACTGTGTTGTGTAATACATGGTGGTGGATCCATAATGGAGCATGGTTAGAGAATGACTGGCATTCATTTTACCTCCAGTCATTTTGGTTCTTTTTTCCGCCCCTAATTTATAAAAACACCCAGAAAACATACTGTAAATGCTGAATGCTCACAAGATACAAAATTTTTTTTTAGATTGTCAGCATGCTCATTTGCACATTGCAGACTCCTGTTGCAAATATCGCAAAGGCCAACATCGTGATAATGAATAAGTTTACATTATGATACATTGTGTTTTCTTATAATACAGAAGTCTCTGTGTTGTAATGGTGCAGTCTGCAATGTGATGGTGACCTGTGCGTGTTGTAATGTCCATGTCCTGCCTGCCTTCCTGATGATCTCTGGACCTGATGTGAGAGCAATGAAACAAGATATGTAATAATAACCTTCTTCTTCTTTATCTTGATTTCATTCATTCTGTACTATGATAACAGGAGGAGCTGCATTACTCTTCACCATACACTTCACTCAGGTTCATGTATTAAGTCACGTCCCTGATAGACATGCAACGATTCATCCGATTCATGATTCGGTTCGATTCACGACAATGGGTTCACAATTCAACTTTCTCACGATATTTTTGAAAGAAAAAATTATTACTGGTACATATTCTTTATCGACTTAAATATTCCTTTCATTAAATAAAAAGGCTTTTGTTTCATTTTCCTAAAAACCAACAATTATTTGTTTGTACACAGGTTGGAGTAAAACATTGTAGCCTATGAACGAAAATATTTCTTTTATTAAAAATAAAGATGTTATTAACAAACTTCATGGACATTTCTGAAGGCTGCAATCATCTTAAACGTAAAACAAGTGCTTCCCTTTGCTCCGCTTTTCTTTAGCTTTCCACAGTCTGTAGAACGAGAGATTCAACAAGAAATCTGAACTATTTGTACAGGCAACCGCACAAAAGCTCTTTCCATTTCAGATGGTTTTTTTTTTTGCGTGTTTTCAAGGCATTAAAGCTGTGTTACTTTCGCCTACGGTGATGTCACGTGCATCCCCTCTATTGTCTGATACCTGGGCTGTCTAATTACAGCAAGGACAAACTAAGAGACAGCGAGGCCTGAAAATGATCATGGTTCAGTTTTCGTCTCCTTGATTCAATTGAATTTGTACACTGATTTATTGTTGCACAATATAATGTCATATGCCTTATACCTCACATTCCAATGTCCTTATCCTTCTGTTAATATATTAATATATATTTTCAATATATATTAAAAATCAGACAAACTTTTGGGAGAGAAAATGTCCTTTCAACTGTACCAAACCCAAATGCTTATCAGCATGTTAATTCAATGCCTTAGCTTCCTACAACATAGGTTGCAATACCAGTCAAACTGGGATCTGCTAATCCTACGGAGATGGAATACAAAATGCAAAGACTACCACGTTTCAGAAAGCCATGGATCCACAAATAAAAAAATTTAAAAAATCTGCATTTAAAGAAGTATGAATGAGAGCCAAGGAGTGACTAGAAAAATAAATAAATAAGCAACCCCTTGCACCAAGGCCACTGCATATTTGAACTCATTCCCTCCAGCGGCAGCTGCAGATCAATGTGCATCAAATCCACTAGCTTCTTTCCACATGCAATCAGACTTATCATCCCTCCCACACTTGTGAATTGCAATAACATCCATCCATCCATTAGCTATTTACACAAATGGGCAATTTAGTGTCTTTGGACCGTTGAAACTGGTGCACCCAGTGGAAACCCATGCAGGCACAGGGAGAACATGCAAACTCTCCATAGTTGGCCGGCAGGTTTGAACCCAGAAACTTCTTGCTGTAAGGCAACAGTGCTTCCAAAGCATCCATCCATCCATCTATCCATCCATCCATCCTCTATACCTCTCATCCATTAAGGACCACAGGGCAATAATTGTGTATATATATATATACACATTCTGATCATGCCAAACGTTTTTGCCTATGTCTGTTTTCTTATTTTAATATGTAACATCTATATTCACAAGAGCTCAACAGCGGAGTCGAATTCTTTGCATGCTGTTCCGTGTCAGCAACAACGAATGAGTTACACTAATGCCAAATGTCTCATACGCATACAGCATCAAGGTGTTCAAAGTACGTTAAAGTAGATTACGTGTCAGAGAAGTGCCGATCCTAATAGCCCTCCTAGTCCTTTTGGACTTGCAGATCCAGTCCGCATACAGCACTAATCCTAGAAGCTACAACGGGATGAAAATCTTTTCCAGTATGTCACAGGTGGATCTCGCAACCACATCCACACCCAGACACCCACACACCCACACATACATTACAGACACGAGAAACCTGTAAGAGTAACACAAAAAAAAAAGAAAAAGAAAAAAGAAAAAAGAAAAATGGAAATTCAACAGTTCTCTGTGCCTTAAAAAAAAAAAAAATCAGCACAGGATGCGCTGAGTCACGGTGCCTAACATATAGCCATATTTCAACCACTATGTCATGTCTGGGTGCCTTAATGTCCTCTGCGCGTCGGATACCGCTCGAGAGAAGTGATCTGACAGCCTGTGGAAATCCTGTGGAAACCACCCTACACAAAGGATGAGAAGCACAACGGATCTGACACTGGCGTGATCGTTATCATCATCATCATCATCATCGTTATACAGACTAACCGTAATTGCATGCAGGTGGAACATCGCCGAGGGTCAAAGCAGCGTGTCCAGAAAAGGGCCCTGGAAACAGAAACTTCCTTTCATTTCAAGACATCATTACAGTAATGTAACGGCATTCTGCTTGAGAATCCTATGCTAGACTGCAGGGGGGTTATGCGTCTACGGTAATACACTCTCACACAGACACTGTTGATTGTCCATAAACAGCCCAGGACAAATTCAGCCAGTTCACTGTAGCTCACTCCACCAAGCATTTCCATTGATGCTGCACTTTAAATCATGTCCTGCCTCTTAAACTGACACATCCTTTAAACCTGTATAAAACACCAAACCTTATTGCTCGAGCAGAAGAAAAAAAAGAAAGCACCCATTGCAGGGGCAAATCCGTCATTAGATGTCCTTAGGTTATGAGGCTGGAAATATTGATCAGTCCACAAGCCCAGCAGTCTGGGAGAGTGATGGGAGACACATAAGGGAATATTATTATTATTATTATTATTATTATTATTATTATTATTATTTTTCACTCACTGCGCATAACACATCTAAACAGTCTATTGCATGAACAACATCACGACAAATCAATCTGGTAAATGCACAAAAAAAAAAAAAACAAACAAAAAAAAACCAAGGACAGAAACCAACTCAACACACACACACACACACACCCGCTGATGTTTTGCGTCGTCAAGAGTCCCGATGGCTGGCTTTTAATGCGCGTGTGGCATCGGAGGGGCGCGTGCGTGGCGCTGCTGGTCTCCTCGCGCTACGATGATGATGATGATGTGGACGAGGCGCTCGCGGCCACACAGACACACCGGGGTCATTACGGTACACGGGTGAGAGCGTAACGTTAATCCGACAGAGGAATTTCGCCCCGGACGCGACATTCAGTTGACACGCCCATCACGCCTATGCGTTCCCCCCCTCCTCCCCACCACCACCTCCTTTGCAAAGAAATTACAACACACACGAGGTGTTTCTCCGTCGCCTACAGAGGTAGGTGTGTTCGCTCGCGTCTGGACGCCGTGACTCGGCTTAAGACACGCCTACAGGCTTCCATGCTACAGACAGAAGCGAAAGACACAGGCTCCGCCCACTCACTGATCCGCTCCGCCCACCCACTGATCCACCCCATGTTCTCTCTCTCTCTCTCTTTATCTCTCTCTGATGCTCAAAGTATAAAACGAGAGCCTGTCAGGTTTTCGAGGTCTTCCTCCTCCGACTCTTAATAATTTACAAGTTTTAATGCTTGTAATTCAGAATGTATGCCAGCCGTTATAAACCATATTAAAAATAAATAAAAAAAATCACCTGACTGTGAAAAGCATCACCTGACCATCACACCCATATGTACCCATTCCAAAACCATGCAGGGTTTTTGGTCTCTGTGCTGTTAAAATACACCACCCTACTCTACCCTACCCTAATATACCCTACCTTACTATACCCTACCTTACTATACCCTACTATACCCTACCCTAATATACCCTACTATATCCTACCCTACAATACCCTACCCTACCATACCCTACTATACCCTACCCTACTATACCCTACCCTAATATAGCCTACTATACCCTATGTTTCTATACCCTACTATACCCTACTCTACCCTACTATACCCTACATTACTATACCCTACTATACCCTACCCTACTATACCATACTATACCCTACCCTACTATACCCCACCCTACCCTACCCTACTATACCCCACCCTACCCTACCCCACTATACCCTACCCTACTATACCCTACCCTACTATACCCTACCTTACTATACCCTACCCTACTATACCCTACTATTCCCCTTATGGGAAGGCTTTGTTCTGGTTAAGACACTGAACTACTGGGACTTCAAATCCGCCAAACTACCCCTGCTAGGCCCTTCAGCAAGGAACTTATCCCTCAACCATTCAGTTGCGTACATAAGATAAATGTAAGTCACTCTGGATAAGGGCGTGTGCCAAATGCGTAGAATGATCATGGCTGCGGCAGGGCCACGTTCTCTCCTTGGGGCCCAGGGCTAACACCTCCCGAGTGTTCCGATAGTCCATGGTTTTCAACCAGAATACGAAACGCACACCGACACAACCAAAGAGCTGGCATGGATAAAGAAAAGACATGCTGCAAATTTGCAAACAGGCCTATGACAAGAGATCTCAGAAGTAGAGAGTGATTATGTAGCCGAATGACAACCTCCAGTTGAAAACTTAGAACGCTGTAATATATCAAAACCCGAGTACCGAATTACATTATAGTGCTGTCAAAATTTCCAGGCTTGGGGAGTAATGGAATACATGGAACGGCGTTACGTAATTAGGACACAAATTAAGGTAACTCTATTCCATTATAGTTACAGAAATAAGAAAGCTTACTGGTGCATTTAGCAAAAAAGGGGGATTATTTATATGATTACAATTTTAAAGTGCAACAACTTATCGACAAAAGAAAGCATTTCAAACTGCGTTATGAAACAGCGCATGCGCTTCGTCACTACATCGACTTGAGTGAGAAGGCAGAGAGTGGGAACATCGGTTCGACGTTCTCTACGGTATGGAAACTCTTTACAGTACAATATTATGAGTAATATTATTATAATTCGTGTGTGGGAATGTAATGAGAAGCGTGATGTTCCTGCTTGAACCGTCCATTACAGCTTTGTTATATCTTGTTTGGCAGCATGTGGCAAAGCTAATTGATTCAGTTAGCTTCAAAATATAAAATGTTAAACTAGGCTATTTTTCCAAACCCGGTGGAACGAATAAACGATCGTATGTTCTTAGCCTAGACAATATACAATATATACTAGACAATATAACCTAGACAATGTATGTTTTGTGTGTAAAATCATCAAGTCTCTGTCCAACTAACTGAATAATCAAGGAAAAATAATTGACAGTTTCCATGATTAAAATAATCTGTAGTTGCAGCCCTAAATAAGAGCGATATACTACATGCACATGTGCACACGTTACAACACTTCACCAGTCTCACAACATAACTCTGGTCTCCAGGGGGAAAAAATGCCTTCACTGGGTAGAAATTTCAGCATTATTTTGTCTTTAAAGCAGAAAAGGGGAACAACATGACAGTACAGTGCAGGTTCTGCCTTTCAGTTGTGAAAATGCTGTCACTATGCACATATTTAGTATTGAGATAATCCAAAAGTAACAGAAAGTAATCAGTTACATTACTTTAATTTTGTGGTAAGTAGATTAGGTTTAAATAAGTTTCTTTTTTTTTTTTTTTTTTAGCAGGTAATTAGTAATTGTCGTTGTATACCCAACCCTGGCTATTACACTGGGAACTCATAAACAATATTTTACTCAAGGATCTTTTCTGGATTTTATACATGCATGAAATGTCTTTATTCTGGCACTATAGGGATGATTTCACTCCTATGCTAACGCAGTTACTGCACAAATCCTCTGTAGTAGGACCCCAGCATGCAGCGTCAGTGGCTGGCAAAGGCTCTTCAGTGCTGGAATCACATTTGAAGATGATTCGGTGTCAGCTCAAGCATCAGCATCAATGGAGGCACTCGACAACGGCAAGAAAGGCTCCCGTGCATCCTCGAGCATCAATTCTTTGGAGTCGGGTGACAATATTGTGACAGATCCCATGTCGGGAGTACTACTGTGGTCCTGAGGATCATCTACATTCATTTTGAATAAAGACATAAGCTTGGGCATTTTGCTGAGAGATTCTTCACTTCTCACCTTTTTTTGTTGAGCTTGTTTTCTGTTTTTAACACTGCTTATTTCTTATCTTTTCATATAT
>JAOVYU010000051.1:15964781-15974909 GCA_025674565.1 Synodontis membranacea
CCCCAAACATTTGGAGCCGAGAGATAAATTCATTCATTCACTTTCATTTATGTTCCGTAGAGTGGGTACAGTCATTTTTCTCCATGCTATGATTCTGAATTAATCCACGATAGTGCTTATAAGCTTTTTCTAAAGTATACTTTTTTTATTCCCACATTAATTTCATGTTACCTAATTACTAAAGTCTGCAACAGCTGTCTTAGGAAAACTTCACCTCAACCCAACATATCATTTTTTTCCCCATCACTACTATACAAACACATCAACCAAACATGCCACAGTGATGGGGAGAGCTGCTGTTCTTTCTCTCTTTTCATCGTTCCCTCTTACACATCTATCTGTATGGCATTTCTTTCACATGTGCCTTTTCTTTCTCCCCATTAGTACACTTTATTGAAACATAAACAATTCCGCAAATTCCATGTTAGTGTCAGAGCTTCGCAATGTCCTTGCAATCTCTGACCCCTGGGGAAAGTTTTTCATGCTGTTGTTGTTGTTGGGGGAAGTGTCAGCCTTTCGTATCATATTCTTTATTCTCACCAGCCGCAGGACTTATTTCCTTTTAAGGACGTATGGGCGTCTGTTAGGACCAGGAACTGTGGCCTTCAGCCTGAAGCTCTAAGTCATTCTTAACCTTCTGTCTTTCTGCTCTGGATCTTTCTGGGCTATGGCGTCTGCCTACAGCATGATATTTTAAAGTGTGCAAGCTACTGTTATAGTCAGGAGGATGTTCAAATATAGCAGCAGAGTGGACTTTCTCAGGCTTCTCTGTCAGTGAGAATGCGGATGACTAAGAGGACACTCCGAAACGCCCCATGGAAAAAACTGCTTACATTTTGCACACTATCCTCTTGAGAGCGGTTCTCTTTTTTAACAAATTACTTAAACTGTAGTCTGTAGTGTTTCCACCTCACAGCTCCAGGGTTCCTGATTCGACCCTGTAGCTCTGCTTACTGTCTTTGCAGAGTTCTATAGACTCCCCGGCTCCCCACTTTTTTTTAAGGTTTGTTGTCTTCCCACATACATCGCACACAGCATAATTTCTATGCTGAATGTAAACGCAGTTATGATCTGTGAACAAAGTCAAGATTGCGTGTTTTCTGGTCTAATGTTTTGTGCCTCGGGTTTCTCATTGGCTCACACTCTTGCGGAGCTGTAGCACCCACATGAATGAGAGGTGGAAGGCGATTGTAGTTCCTGTTAACAGGGTATTGCCGACTATCCCGCTAATTGGCGAGTTTACTTGTCTGTATGTCATATTTACGATTAAAACACATTTAATCAAAATAGATATTGATGTTTTCATATGGGAATATATATATAGTATAAACTCTGAGCTGTATTGTATTTCTTCTGGATGGCCCTAAATCAGCTGACTCTCCAAACCCAAACTATAATCTTGTGTCTTACTATGTCTAGCCATGTTTAGTAAGATTACAATGCTTATGATGAAACTTTTGTTCGAATTTATGTTCCCCTATGTTAAATGTGCTAATGCATATGGATAGCAGGTGTTTAATGTTACTTTGTCTGTGGGTCGTGTATGGAGTGTTGTTGTTGTTTTGGTGTTTATGGTGTGCTGGAATAATCCCAGCTGGAAAAACGGAAGAGCTAAAAATAGTGACTAATGAGAAAGTGAGGTTCACTCTGCCTCTCTCTCTCTCTCACACACACACACACACACACACACACACATACACATACACACACTATAATAAGCAAACACACTGTCGACCCACCACCCTTCACGGCTGACCTCTCCTACCACTATGTGACCACTCCACTTCCTGTCATATTTTGGGAGGCTGAGTGAGAGCGTGAGAACCGCTTAGTCTGGGCCAAAACACAAGGAGAAATCCCAGAGCAAGAAGCAGATCCCATCTCATTCTCTAAGAATGTATACTACTCAAAAAAGTTCGGTTCATTACCCTTATCTTCTCCTCCGTTTCACCTCAACCCAGTCACCTGAATTCACTTCAGTTCACTTTAGTTCAGTTGTATTCATCTCAATATTCTAGGCTCGTGTTTTTCCTACAGCTTTTCAACTGTGCATTAAAGACGGTTCCGTTATATGCTCATGAAGTGCTTGTTAAAGGGAAATTTGTCCTCGTAATAGCCTTTTTCATTATTATATCGGTTTGTCTCAAAAGCTTAATTTACGCAGAGGTACTATAGGACTACAACCGATTCCGTCCAAATTCCTTTCATTCATTAATTTGGCAGTTGAACAAACACACAGCCTAGTTCTTCCCAGCTACTCACTGGGAACGACTCTTGGCTAATAGTCTCCATATGTGGGAAAAAGGAAGTCTAGTAGGCTGTATGATGTATACATGAATCCACTTGAGTCAGAGCCAAAATATCTCTTGTGATAAAAGTAACTCTGTCTAAACTTGCCATTAGTGTTCATCAGACAATCAACTGTGGGAACTGAGATCTGCTACATATGAAGAATGATATCAAGCAAGTGGTGGCTACCCAGATTGAATTAATTATGGAGACGAGAAAATGGCCCGGAAGAGATAATGAAAAACGGTCGGACATCCCGGGGGAGGTGCTGCCGCCTGGCAAACAACCCCCAAGCTGGACATCAGAAACTGGGCCGCTTTTGCTGAATGAACCCTTTTAGGACATTAAAGGCTGAAAAACATAATGGAGCATCCAGTATAACCCAGCATGGGCTTTCATAATGACTGTAGGTTACTTTTATTCTTGATGAGAGTAGAGCTCGGGGGTTTTGCTCTGTGTGTGTGTGTATGTGTGTGTGTGTGTGTGTGTGTGTGTGAGAGAGAGAGAGAGAGAGATACACACTGGGATATTTAGGATATATAACACTCATAAAGGATAGGATATAGGATACACTGTCTGATGATCAAATATTCCAATCTAAAATTTTGGCTGCTTCCATATATATGAATTGTGAACATCTAGAACATCTAGATATAAAAATCATCCAATAAAAATGCAACCGAGATCCAGTAGAGTAGGAAACTATTTCAACTATTACAGTTTCCCACAACTGGAAAAAAAGGACATCATAATATTATTGCTTGAAAGTATGCAAGGGATTGTTTAATTAAATGAAAGCACAGCTATGTAAAATGTATACTGTTGTACAGTGTTTGTCTATTTATGACTTGGATTGGCCTTCACTTCTCATAATGGACTTTTTTTTTGTAGAGCACTACCTTCATGAACCCTACATAAAAGGCTTGGAGAACCTAATAAATTCATGAAAATCTCATAGTTTCGGTATCTCGCATAAACCTTGATTCATTGTTCATGGTTAGCACTGCTGCCTCACAGCAAGAAGCTCCTGGGTTTGATCCCTGGGTTGACCAGGGTGCCTTTCTGTGTGGAGTTTGCATGTCCTCCCTGTAAATGTATGGGTTTCCTCTGGGTACTCTGGTTTCCTCAGACAGTCCTAAGACGTGGGTTAGGTCAACTGGCTACTCAAATTGTCCATAATTGTGAGTGTGAATGGTCCCAGCCACTGTTGTGCACAAGAAGTGCCAGTCCCAAGCCTGGATAAATTGTGAGGGTCAGTGGAAAACCTGTGCCTGTTGGTTTGCGTACTCTCTTATTTTTCCCATGTTGCGGGAATTTTGCCTTGTGTCACCTCATATTCGTACCCCAGTTAATCAGGAAGTCACGGATTCCAGCTTGAGAGTTCCTACACACTCCAATCAACTCAACTTAAATAGGAAACATGCTTCAGTTGCATTGAGTACAAAATAATTTCCAGCTGTTCCAATAATTGTGGCACATGTGTTTTTGCTGAAAAATAATCATTTCTTGATGAGATGGATTCATTTTTCTCTGAATAGATTCATTTCAATTAAACGTTTTCAATTAAACGTTGATGAAGCTACTTCACCAAAAACGGTCGATTCTTTCGAACAATTTTTCCTAATCTTTACAAGGAATGCAATACTTGTGGTCTGCACTGTACTTACCGGACATAGCGCCATTGGATTTCCACTTGTTTAGGTCACTGCGAAATACACTCTTTGGCCAACGCTCCAAACATATTGTAGTGTTTTCTCACACGCCGGAACACAGTGGAGATCAGACAAGATTGCTCTTTTTGTTACCCAATGCAAATGGCTGAGCGCTTTTACTGAACAACCCAACTGAACAGCATGGGAACACATTCACACATCAGCACGAATGCCAGAACAGAACAGAACTCCACACTCAGAACAGGGCTGAGGCCGTTAAACAAGCTAGGGGAAGAACCATGCCAGAACCACGCCCCCCCCGGCATAGACTCCCCACTGGAACACAGAAAAACCCGGCAAGGGATGATGGTCACTGGCCATCACCCCGCCCACGCTACAATATCAAGGATATACGACACTGTACAGATGAATTCATTTCCTCAAAATTGGAATCCTTCTTTTGTGACGGTATTTATTCTTTTCATAGAATCTAATGGCAGTTACTTCGAAAACTAAATCTATGTATTATTTTAGAAAATCATGAATAATATTCAGTAAGGCCACAAACTTATGCACCACCTTAACAAGTGAGTGCTAAAAGACACCCAATGTTACAAGTTTCTTATGCAAACAAATGGAACAAGCAAGAATTAAACTGATTTAAGGGCGAAAAGCAAATGATAAATCTATGTACAGTAATCTACGTCTATTTGAACATTACTTATCTTGATTGGCTAAAGCAGTGACTAATTTGGATAGTTCTACATGCCCTTTCATTTTTCATTATCGTTTCATTTGATCATTTCGAAAACCTAAAAGCTACCATCTTACACAGCATTGTGCTATTAAGTCAGATCTCAAACCAAGCTGAAAGCTGTGTCTTGATCTAAGGTTTGGATTTTGACAGTAGATAAGATGCTCTGCTGGAGCATGAATAATGGATCATCAAGTGGTTGAGGGAGAAAATAGCAGGTCTTCAGTCTAACGGCACTCTGCAATTTGTAGTTTCTACTCACTCCTTTATTTTACGAGACATCAAGTCCATCAAACCCAGCTGACAATTTTCTTTTAGCAGAACATTTTCTAAAAGCTTTGGTTCTGGGAAGCCTTGAAGTCTTCTGAGAATGAATACATAACATTTATAAACCTTCATACAATGTTGCTGTAACACGTATAGCTGTTTATGGTAATGATAGTGTTAACTAACCATCATGGAAACATTTATTTACCATGAACAATTGCATAAAGTCATTTTTTATTTTGGTTGTGCGTGCAACATTTTAAATAGATTTGTATTGTAAAGCAAGTCATTGCTAAAGCAGATTTAGATCATTGCAGTTATGGGATTTCTGACATGGTACCGAATATTCTTATAGTTTAACAACATGGCTACCTTCCACATTGTTCAGCAGACCTCACAAGTGGTTACAGCTTTATATGTGGTTCATAATTTTTCATCTATTAGGGTGGTGCATACGTTCGTGGCCTTTACTTTAACGTTATTTGTGATATTCTAACATTTCTAAGTAATCACCGTTAGATTCTATGACTTTCTTCCATTTACCTGGCAAAGAATGACTACAATTGTGAAAGAAGGGTTATGGTTTTGAGTAAGCAAATTTATCTACGCAAATTCCGATTTCGAAAATCCTCAAATATTTTTTTTTTAAATGTTGGCCAGACAGCGTCTGTTGCAGTGACCTAAACAAGTTGAAATCTGATGACGCTGTGGCTGATGAGTAGGCCGGACGTGGCTGATGAGTATCCCTTCCAAGGCTTAAAAGCGTGTCTTTTGTAACTTTTGCAACATGTGGCCTTGAGGAGGATTTTCTTTGGTAAGTAGCTGTTGGATGATCATAGATCATTGATTTTTTTTTCACTTGATTTGATCAGTTGATTTATGTTTGGCGTTGATAGTTTCAAGCAGGATCGAGCAGATTGTAATAAAGGTGTAATCCACCTCTAATGCAGGTGTTACGCTTTGAGTGATATTTCTCTCTGAAAGTTGAACCAACCTACCAACGTTCACAATCTTTCCCATTGCCTTCAGATGCCTTAGAACAGTAGATTGATCCATATTTAAAAGTCTTGCCAGCTCTCGAATCGATTGTGTCACATCTTCGTCCAACAGTTTCCGCAGCTCCGCGTCTTTCATTTCCTTTGGTCTACCACTACTTGGATTCTCATCTAGCTCAGATTCACCTTTTCAGTACTCAGTGAACCAGTTCTTGACCACAAAAATACTGATTGCAGCGATCGCGGCATTGCCATAAACTTTTTTTTTTTTTTTTTTTTTTAATTTCATCTCTTGTTTCCATTGAGTTGTTTTCCTCTATTGAATAAGAATAGAATGTAATGCTGGATATGAATCTTGCTGGGCTCCATGCTTGATTGTTAAACTACCTAAAGCATGTGCTTTTATAGGGAGTTTTGGATTAATAATTAATGATATTTACAAGGCCATGAACTTATGCAACACCCTAACATACGAAATATATTGTACGATGATGTCTCCTCTGATTTGCTCAATGTAAAAAAAAACAAAAAACACTTTTCTGTATTTTATAGAGATGCAACAATTAATTATTTCATTCATACATTGATTGCACCAAATTTATATATTTAATATAGACCTTAAATGCCATTCAATTAATCTGGAGCTAAAAACATGAATTTCGGGTGACAAAATGCAAATAAAACAGATAGCACGCAAGTAATTGTTGACAGCATAGTCAAGACTTTTTGTTATATGGTTTATTGTATTTGTAGCAAAATCTGTAGGTGATTTGGATGCATGTTAAACATTCTCCTATCATCACCTGATGGTTGTGATGAGGTCCCGTCACGTCTCTTCTCATCTAGTAGAGACTGCTAGATTCCCTTCCGCTTTCCTTGTTAATTATAGCCATTAACTTTTAATTACATCCCTTAAGGTTTCACGGAGCACTCCATCTTCCTTCACTTGATTTAACAAATAATTAGTCATTTGTGTGCTGACAAACTGTTGAAATCTTTTTTTTTCTTTTTTCCAAGACTCAGAAAGGAGCATTAAGTCTAAAACTATGTACCTGTTCATCCTCCAGTGCCCTATAAACAGTCTTTTTCTAGCCAATAAAACAAACTGCCTGGGGTCTGCCCACACATTGTGTAAATTAAAAGCCAGAGCAAATCATGGAGATCTGTAAACACTCCTCCCAGTGCCTCTGTGTATGCAAGGGAGAATGAAAAATGTGTGAGAGATCGTGTGTGTACGCATGAGATTGTAAGTGTGTGTCAGGAAGAGAAGGTGTCAGTAAGGAGTAAGTGTTTGGTAATGTGTTATTGGTCTGGTGGGCATAAAAGAGATTAGAGGGGTAATGTGTGGGCTGTGAATACCTGTATGTGTGAGAGAAAATGTTTGGGTGTAGTTTGTGTGTGAAAGACCTCCCATACATCTGTGTGTGTGAGCCTGGCTTTTGTCCAGCAGTCATATGGTCTTTAGGCGTCCTTTAATGCAGCGCAGAAAGGCAAGAACGAGGTGATGGGAAACACAACGCATTCTTGCCTTCGATGACCTTAAATGACATATTCATGGTGAAACGCACTCATATGGTGATAAGCTGGTGATTGTATTTTTAACAATTGAATAGACTTGTAGTCAAGACCACCTAAACCAAGACCAAGACACTACCAAGACCAGAGGGTATCGAGACCAAAACAAGACCAAGACCAAGACCAAGACAGACAGAGTCAAGACCAAGACAAAGTCGAGACGAGACCAAAACCGAGACCGAGACAGAAAAAAAAGACTCTTAACTTTTGTGTGCTGTTGAGGACTGACATGACGGGTACTGACTGGTCCCAAAGTCACCTGCAAAACGGCTAACACCTTCAACAACTGTCTAAAGAATGGGAAATATGTAACTGATTTCAATTATACTTAATTTGTAGATGAAATTGTAACATCAAATTGAAGATACACAATTATAAACTTGAAATTGCATCATGTCCCACTGTAGTAGTACTGGCCTAATTACACTGTATGATATCAGCTTCTCTGAAATGGATTAGGCCTGTTAAGTCAACACAACGTGATATGCAGATGTTATTTAAACGTGACCATTGACTTTTAAATAACATCTAAATAACGTGATATGCAGATGTTATTTAAAAGTCAATGGTCACGTTGATTTTGTCAAACAACACCATTTTAAGTAAAATACTGTAATCAAACAATATAAAGACATGCGCACACGTCACATGAATCAAATGCAAACTACAAATACTACATACCAATACAAACTTCACATCAAATTGCATATCAAAAGGGCGCGAAAGGGGAAATAATAATAATGTTGCATTATCGAAAGTTACGTTGTGTGTCATGGATACTGTTGGCTCCAAATCTCCCGACCACTACAGTATGTTGATCTGAGACAGCAAGACCAAGACAGCGAGACCAAGACAAGACCGAGGGATCCGAGACCAAGACAAGACCAAAGACTGTCGAGACTGTGACAAGACCAAGACCACGTAAAAGTGGTCTCGAGAGCAAGACCGGTCTCAAGACATCCAACTCTAGAATTGAAAAAATATGTATTAATGAAGCCACAGAAGAAGCAGGAAGAACGGGGAGATACATGTCCTCTCAACTGTTAAAAGCAGGTAAATTGTAAATCTCTGTGGGAATTCATTGGTCGCGCTGGTCTCAGTATTGAATGGTTTGGCTAAAAAAATTCTACTGCTGATCATTATCCATTATGGTTGAGCCTTATACTGTAACACACTATTTAGCGTTGGCATAAAAGTATTACATGAACACATAGAAACCTTTACAGACAGATAGACAACAGCATTTGTGATTACTGCTAATTAATTTATAAGTCAAGTAAACAGAATGCCTTGAAATCTCTTCTAGCAGATTTATAACATCTGACCAGTCTACCCACTAGGCGCAAGAGCTAAAAGCTAAATATCATCAGGACATGTTACATTTGCGAAGTTAATGCGTGAGCATGTGCGCTTATTAATGTACGCATAATTGATGGATACAGCAAACTGCATCGAATTGCTTTCGATTGGCTTTTAAAAGGCATTGTTGGGTGGGATGGAATTAATAATTAACCATATTTACCCATGGCTCTCATTCCACTTCCGTGACGCTCCCTTTATTAGTCACTTTATTTAACACTGTTGAGAAATCGACTTTTTCCAATCACAGCACACAAGAGTACAAGTTTTCTTCTAAATCAGTGCTCTTTGTAATTTCATGATGCTCTGATTTCCTCTCGCAACCTCTAGTTTTTGTTTAGACTAATGTTAGATCACTGAACAGCTATGCATGAGACGTGACTCTCTTCAGTCATTGCTGTCTCTCTCTCTCTTTCTCTTTCTCTCTCTCTCTCTCTCTCTCTCTCTCTCTCTTGTTTGTGGTATCTAGAGGACTGCTTGAGGAAAAAAAAAACCACTTTTGTTTTATCTAAGTCATGTGATGTTCTAGGCTCACACTGCTGCTTTGTATCTTTACGCATTACGTGTAATGGATTCTGACAGTGCGAGTATCAGATACATATAAGATATCTGTATGAGATATATGTGCATTACACATAATGTGTAGAGATACACACACACACACACACACACACACACCCACACATACACACGTGTGTGTGTGTGTGTGTGTGTGTGAGACATGTCAGGACCTTAAAACATAATCATTTAAAATGGCCTCTTATAGATAACATAAGTGAAGTGACATGGTCGTTGTTTTTAAAAAGGTGTGGCCATGTCACATGAGGTTGTGAACATAAAAAAACATCACATTCCTGTGCGCTAATCACTCATGAACGATGTTTCAACAGCGTATTAAGCCTTGCACTCAAGTTACAGAATATTATATATATATATATCCTCAAATCATGGCCAGAACATACTGCAAGATTTAATCCATGACCAAAATACTGTCACGACTGTAGTATGAAAACACACACACACACACACACACACACACACACACACACACACACACACACACACAAATATAAAAAAAAATGTTTATTCATTGAATCAACAGGAAAATGTTTATTTCACTCTTTTGTCCGCTCATAACCACTACATTATCTGCAACTGTGAATCTCGCTTAAGCCCGATCCACACATATCCCTGAAAAACGTATTCGCTGATATATAAGAATATTAAATATATATAT
>JAOVYU010000051.1:16064661-16077486 GCA_025674565.1 Synodontis membranacea
TCTTAATCTGATGCTAATTCTTAACGCTAGCAGCTAGCAGGATGACACAGCATTCTTTGTCTTTTTTATAGCTATAAAAATTACTTTTTTGATAAAACCTTCTAAACTATGTGTTTTCCCCCCAACAGTGTTGAACACCTAAGATAGACGGAACCTATATGTTCATAAAAAATATAAAATATTTATGAGAATTGAGAGGGTAGTTTATCGCTTGTCACACCGTGCCGTTCAAGAGACTTTGATGATTCTAATTCCTCATAAATGATGTCACAGGATCAAACCATTATTTTATTAAATGGGGGTGGTGGTGGTGGTTTCGTTACTGGGTTGAATACTGGGTTAACACAGGGACTGAGAAAGATACTTAAATTTCCCTTAAATTCAATCTCTTTTCCAAAGAAAATATATTATTCATAGGAAGGGGTTAGCAGTGCCTAATTTGCAAAAAAAAAAAAAAAAGTTTATTATTATTTAACATTATTAACTCAAATTTGACCATGCTGTTGGGATGATGGACAAAGGGGACAGGCAAAATTCTTCGTATTCTTTGGAAAAACACAAATATAAAAGTTGAAATAAATGTCGTTCTAACTTTTTTTTTCTCTGCTAATTATTAGAAAAACATGTAATAATTTGAAATGATGCAGCTCAAATGTAGATTTATGAATGTTATGAAAAGTTGTAGCAGCATTACATCTTGGGACACTGAACCTACTGAAATGGCACCAAATCTGTAGAATGACCGTAACACAAGTAACACAAAGGTTATTTTACCTAAATAAATAAATAAAATCAGTCATTTGGTCACAGCAATTGGCACAGATTCCATTCGAGTACATTCAGGTTCTTGGTTTCGAGCTTTGGCAGTATGTGTAGGGTTGTTGTCCTGTTGGGAGATGAACATCCACAATCAGGGTTGGGAGGGTTACTTTAAAAACATACTCCGATACAATTTCCTGCAAAAAAAAAAAATTATTTAGTAACTTAATGCAGTTAGCACAAAATTAAAGTAATGTGACTGACTCACTTTCCATTACTTTTGGATTACAGTACCTCAGTACCAAATATGTGGATGATGACAGCATTTTCACAACTGGAAGGCAGAACCTGCACTGTACTGTGATCCTGTTCCCCTTTTCTGCTTTAAAGACAAGAGAGGAAAAAAAAAAATTTTCCCACCAGAAACCATGATAATGAACTGGTGACTGTAAGATTAGCTGTGAGTTCACTCAAGACCAGAGTGATGTTGTGAGACTGGTGAAGTGTTGTAATGTGTGCACATGTGCATGTAGTATATCGTTCTTACTTAGGGCTGCGACTGCAGATTATTTTGCTAATCGAACCTGTTGATTATTTTTCCTTGATTATTCAATTAGGTACTGTATATTTTATAAAAAAATATATTGCATACAAAAGATATTAATTTAAAATATGTATTTGCAGTATTTTATTCACCACTACTACAGATTTTTTTTTTTAAACTAAGCTTAACTAAATGCCTGTTGTTACAAAATTAATAAGATTTACCAGATAATATGTCACAGTATGAGAATAGTTTCACGTGTTCATGTCAACCAAATGAGACACTCAGACTAACTCAATGTGACGGCGTTATGCGTGTCGTTTCCTGTTGTCACGTTTTTAATCACTTGCCGCACTTTTTGCAACTGTGTGTGTCTGTATTTACAAAGTAAAGATTTGTCAGCTCCCTGTATCTCCCACTGAAACCCTCCAATGCTAAATTACTGTAATATTGTTTGCTGTGTGTGCGCGCTAGTTGACTCATTTTCAGTGCGTTGAATCGACTCCAAAGATTTGCAGTTGACTCTTAGTTTTCAATGAGGATATTAATGGATCGATTCTTTTTGGGATCGACTTAAACCAAAAGCAGGATGGAAGCTCGATGACGTGGCACACAAAACATGCATACAGTATATTGCGTATGCTAAGAATATACAATCATTCATTACTGCTACCGCATTGGAAAAATAGGCTGGTCCAGCTTTTTACTTTTCGAAGCTAATTGAATCAAATAGCTTCGCTACTTGCTGCCTAACAAAACAATAACAAAGCTATATATATCAGTAATCTGATTGCAGCTTTTGTTCTGTAACTATAATAGAATATCGTTGCCTTTTCTCGTGTCCTGATTACATAACGCCATCCCATGTATTCCGTTACTCCCCAAGCCTGTCCACAATAGACTCAAGTCCTGTATTTGGCTCCGTGGATCTTGCTACTGTAACTGGTTTCCCAGTCCTATTCATAAAAAAAACATCCCTATAACACAGTGCTAACACCATCATGCTTCACTGTGGAGACTATGTTCTCAGGCTGCTAAGCAGTGGTGGGTTTCTGACAAACATAGTGTATTATGCAAAGGCTAAATTGTTCATTATTGGTCTGATTTGACAAGAGAACCTTTCTGGTTAAATGGCTTTTGGCAATGCAATTGGGAATTCAGCTTTGTAGCTCAGCATTGCAGAGTGTTAGTTCTACGAGTGAACAATCTCTCCCATTTGAGCTGTGGAACTCTCAGTTCTGTTGGAATTACCTTTTTGGCCTCTTGGATGATTCTCTTACTACTGCTATTATTTACCCAGTAATGGACTATTTGTGGACAATCTTCACTAGACAGAGTTGCTGCTCTGCCATATTCTTGATTTTTTTAATGATGGATTTGATGACACTTTACAGGATGTCTGGAATATGTTTGCATAGCCCTATACACAAATGTCTCAAATATTCTGTCATAACACCTAATTGACACTGTCTCAAACTTGTTCTCAGATCAGATCAGATCAGATCAGATCAGATAAGTTTAATAGGGAAATTTAAGAGAAAATTTATGTTACAGTAGCAGCTCCAAAGTAGAAGAATAACATTAGAGAGTGCGTAATAAGAATTAGAAAACACAAATAATAACATACTGAAATAAATATTCAACAGTGAGATAAATATTGCACAGGGGAAATTGAACCATTGTAGAAAGAAAAACTTATTGCACTGGGTGAAACGAGACTCCAACATCTTTGTCATGCTGTTTGTTGGAGCCTTTCAGGAATATGAAGAGTTATATTGAGATTATGTTTTGTATTGCACTTTGATTTGATTACACACATTTGGACTCCATTTGACTATTTATGTGACTTCTTATAATAATTCTTATGCAACGCTGTGTAAATAGCTAGTCAGTATTTATGACGGAGACTGAATATATTCCGCTGACAACCCTTTAATATCACTGTACTATCACTATGGATATACACAAGGCAATACATTTTGCATATACTGTGTATATACACTCAGTGGCCACTTTTTATTAGGTACACCTACTACTAGTATATAGATACAGTGCTTAACCATTTTATCAGGCAATGTGAATTTAATTTGCTGCCATACAATTACTAACCATAGGTAGCATCAGATAGTTATGAACCCCGTCCATCACTAATGCAGTCACTAATGATCATTTTCTGAAGGATCTGCGGACACTGATAGCATTCATAAGATTATATCATAATTTCACACATATGATAATAGAAAAGAGTTTTCAGCTAGTATAGGAATTGTAACTTTAAAACACATCTTCATTCATTATTAATAAAGCGAATTTATGGCCTGTGTGCGTTTATATAATTGTGCGCCAGTAGTGAGAGACGTCCCAAATTTGATCTGAATTTCAGCTGTAAACACCCAACTCACTCAAAGCACGGTGAGTTGTTGACAACCGGGAAACCCTCCTGACTATGAAATGTTGCGCGGTTTGTTCCTTTGTCATGTTTCTCTGATGTATTCTGCACTCTTGTGTTGTCATGGCACTACGAATTGTACAAAGTGTGAAGTTTCCTCTTGTGTGTGCGACCAAGAACATGGTGTGACAAAAGCGATCAGGTTGCCTGAGGGAAATCAAGGCTGCTCTTAAACACACACACACACACACACACACACACACACACACAATGAGCGTCTCTGTTTGTTCCACTGACTACTACACAGTTGGACTACTTTCGACGTGTGAACAGGCTGCTCTGAGGAATACCCAACAAGCCGCTAGTTGAAATGCAGAGCAATCATCATCAGACGGAAGATGTTCAGATAAGGAGAAAGAGGGAATGAGTGGCAGAAGTGTCTGATCGCCGGAATAAGACTGCTGTGTTGCTATCAATGCCAATTTCTATTAAAAGCAAATTTCATGCCTGGCTTCTAAAAGCAACCAACAATCTAAGAGATAAGTGGGGGATAAAAGACTCCAGAACTAAATTGCGTTTGAAATACCACATGAATGCACATTAACTCAAAGTCAGATCAGCAGTGGAAACTATAATACATAACGCATAATTGATGGACCATTTTGTGTTCACTGGACGAAAAAAAAAATGGGGTTCAGGCTCGGGTAACTAACAATATACTCAGTCGGCTGAGTGACTGAAAATAGCTCCAGTTATTACCTTTGGCTGAGGGATGAGTTCCAGATGGACGTCTATTACGAGCATGAAGCTCTTTATCCTGAATTACATCTCTCGTTATATCTGCGAATCTGGGTATAAATCCTGGGGGTCACAGGAAGGCAGACTTTAATAAAAGATGGATTAGGTGGATTGTGCTAGATTTCATACAACCATATCGTCCATTGCCATAGATAACATCTGCGGTGCACGCAAGGAAGGCGTGCCTGTGAGCTATGGCTGTGTTGCTTTTGTTATGTAACGGCAGACATGTATTTCTGGACTTTGCAACAGCTCAGGAGTTTTCCCCCTGAGTAGTACTTCTTTAATCATGTTTTTCAGCCTGTGAGATACTTTACCATGTTTCACCAAGGACAGTCTGCATACGCAGGAGGTCGTGGCGAGGTAAAGAATAAATAGAGGAAGTGGATCAGTTGATTTGACTATAACTGTGTTTTTATGTTGTTGTTTTTTTTTAAAAACTCCCAAAGCTACGTCAAATGTAATCTTAGTGGTCATCTAACAAGCACGCCAAAACTACTTTGTTGACTGCATACGCATCAGAGTTTATTCAGCCGCAGGTCACGTTTATTTATATCAGCGAGGGCCCGTAATTAGCAGTTTCACCATAGTTATAGCAACCCATGGCAGTTTTATCATCCTGGTTTCCAAGATTAACCCGAAGGTAAACAGTGGTGTGTATTATTCCATCTATTTCACAATAACGAAATCTTCCACCTAGCAACCCACTGCACAATGCACTTGCATGCACGGTCAGCCTATAAAAGGCTCAATGAGAAGAAGAAAAAAATTATTCTTAAAGCATCATATAAAATGCCTCTAGTCATTAGTTTCTAACATTATTACGAACAGGATAATCCACTTGTTTGTAAAGTGAAAATTTTATATAAAAGCCGGAAATTCTATATCTAACAGGTCAAATGTCTAAGGTGTCTTCTACTGCAGTAGGTTCGCGAATGTTTTACACCTTTAGTGAACTTTCCTAATAATAATATTCGTCATTAGGTATGCTAGTGGGGTTTTTAATATAGAAGGTTTATCTGTCGTTTAAAATACTAGATATAATTAAACGTACACAGTACTGTACAAAAAGTCTACCTTTTGGATATTTACAGGTAACTGTAAGATGTTTATTTTAAGACTTTCTTTTCTTTAAGAGAGAAAGAAAAAAACATGACTTTTCCGACCAAAGTGAAATGTTACTGGAAAAAAAATCTCCCTAGGTTAGTACTGTATAAAGAAGGTGGCATATGGCACAAAAGACCGAAAATTAAAAAAAAAAAAAAAAAAAAGCCTGTCAGGGATTACCTGCAAAAACAGAAGCGAGCGCAAATTGACATTTCCAGAAGAAGTGCGGCAGATATATATAAAAAGATCGAAAATATTCTAGCTTAGAAAAAGATACTAGCTAATTTCCTTAGAAATATTCACTGAATATAACTGAGGCATTTTAATGACAAAGGCCTGTCGTGCAAAAATATTGACTCTTCATAGAAGCTTTTAACATGAATGATATTTAATTTCATTATTTCTGAAGGCATCTTTGCTTAGAAGAATAATTTTGCACAGTACCGTACGTTCCTGTTCTTTCTTAAACAAGTTAGTCATTTTTTAATCATATAATTCGCTTAAAGGTTGAAGGTTTTTAGACCTATGTTGTGCTTTAAACATTCAGTGGATTTTCTAATGTTGTGCATCCAACCATTATCTACATTGCCTATCCATCTGAGACCATGGGGAAGCTGGAGCCAATCCCAGCTGACTTTGAGCAAGAGGTGGGGTACAACCTGGGCAGTTTGCCATTACAGTAATACCTCGTGCATTTGCGGGGTTAGGTTCCAGACCCCGGCGCGGATGTGTGAAAATCGCGAATGTTTGGTGGAGTCACTAAAAAATGCTAATAAATGCTTATTTCTAAAGTTTAAACCCCAGATAGAACCTAAATCATGCTCCGAAAGCACTTTAATTTCATTTAAAAGTTAGCTTAATACATTACCCTTAAAAATAAAAAAAATGGTTGATGTAAAAACAGAGTAGAGTATCACCTAATTAAGTGTTTCCTTTTTGAGTCACAGCACATATTTCACATTAGAATAATAACAAGCCACACCACCAAACAAAAATGTCACAAAAAGGATATTTATTGAAATATAATGAAAATCTAGTCTCAATTTACGTACTTAGTTGAACACAAAGCTAAAAACAGCATTTTATTCTTACAGAAACTGAAAAACGACGCACACGAAATTCTTCTTCAACAGCTCAGTGTCTCTCTCTTTCTTCATCTTTATAGCCATGAAGGAGTTTACTGCCCTCTAGTGACAGGGAGAACTAGCAGGCAGCCTTAGTTTTAGGTGAAGAAATTCGGGAGTCTACTTCCGGGTCGGCGCGTGGTGACGTGGGCAGTGTGTGACAGTTATCTCTTAATGCCAGGCTTTTTGAGGATTTCGCAGATGTGTGAAAAAACTGAGAATGTAAATTAGTTAGGTTCCACAGAAAATTTCGCGAATCTGCAAAGCCGCGAATACTGAAGCGCGAATGCACGGGGTATTACTGTATATCGCAATGCTAAAACAGAGATGAACATCCATTCACATTCAAAGCTATGGGCAATTTAGAGTAGCTAGTTAACCTCATCTGCATGCTTTTCCACCGTGGGAGGGAAGTCACACATGGGGAGAACATGCGAACTCAACACAGTCAGCTATCAGCTACGAGGTTCGAACCCAGACCCTTCTTGCGCTGAGGTGACAGAGCAAAACACTGCACCCCGAATGTTGTGCATGTGTGTTTATTTAATTTTACATTTATTTCCTATCATTACTTTTAGCACACATACGTTTTTTTTTTTTTGTTTTTTTTTTGCACAATTCATTTATTTAAATTATTCACGTCATGTAGCATTAGCTTTAGTTTTGCTTCTCCCACCTGGAAATTGTTCACAGAATCTTATGATCAATGTAAGCTCACGTGTGTAAAGCATGTGATTTATCCCTAAGGTCTGGTTTTCTGGCATCAGTACACATTAGGCTCCTCATAAAATATTTCATCCTGCGTACAGCGTTCAGATCGTCTAAACATGTCCTAGCAAAACAGGCCTGCTCTAAATTTATGCAGGAAATTTCACAGAGGAAAACTGCGAGGACATTAAAGGAAACGTAGGGCTTTCTCTTGCTGCAGGTGTGCAGAGAAATGCAGATATCCAGCACCCCACGATCGCATCAAACAAGCTCATTTGCTCAGCGATCATTTGCATTGGGCGTTTTAAGTCCTAATCGGCAATGCAAATGTATTCCAATCAATTTCGCCTCAGAGCTTTTGTAATCTTGCATTTGCAATCTATCAGTCTCTTGGAGGTGACAAAGTAAAAGTGCCTGGAAGTATACAAGGTCCATATTTGTATATGGGAGCACTCACGTGCACATGCATTGACACAGTCTTAGGAAAAACAGTTCTCTAAGGGTCTATTAGATAATTACAGGTCCTTCCTTATCTTCCTTAGCTTCCCTTTCTGTTATAGGTGAACTCTCTGTTGTCGATTTTTACACAGAATTCAAGGGTTCTCCAGGACAACAACAGAAGAACCCATAATTATCCAACGAATAATTAAAGAACCCTTGCATTCTATGTAGAATCCTACAACAGAGTATCAGAAAGGGATCTGTAGAAAGCTAAGAAGCTTTAATAATCCGATGAATTTTAAAGAAACCCAGTTTTATCAGCCATCTCCTTTATTATGTGTTATCAGTTCATGTGTGACTATACAAATAAATAAAAAGTGACCTACTAATACTTATACTATACCAATACTTATACTAAAAAAAATATTAGGAAAAAAAACACTTTAAGGGACATTTATTCAGGAAAAAAATTCCAAATTCAAATCCAAGTGGTTCTACAGGTCCGTTAAAGTTACCAAATATGGTTTCTTGACCGTTAAAGGGTTAACTACCCTTGTGGTGATGCCCCATATCAGATTGGAGAAATCTTATCGCAAATTGGAAGGATCCAAACACCTAAGTAACTAGAAAACTTTTTCAATCAGATTTATTTAAAAATTATTTTTAAAATTTTAAAAATAATTATTATATTTTACTCTTGAATATTTGCACATGTTTATAGAAATTTTTTTACTTATATTCAAGTTCATTATTTTCTCCATAGTGCCACTTCAATTTGAATCCTATTCTGGTGCAGCACCAATACTTTTAAACAGCTGAATTGTCGATGGGTTGTATAGGCTCAGGACAATCACTACCTCCCTACACTTCCTATCCTTAGGACTTAAAATGCAAACATCTCTGCATTTGAGGTTCTGCAGCGGCCCTTCAAAACAGGGCAAGAAAGTTCAGCCCTGAAGGTGCAGCAGTGCCGGAGTTTCCTCGCTGTACAGAGATGTGAATGAAGGCCCTCCATGTCTTCCCCCCACCAGCTTAGCCCCATCCCTCCCAGTCAAACTCTTTATTTATCTCAAGTCATGCTGGAACCTTCTGAAGCTCTGCAGGGATGGTTCTGTGTTTTCTCAAGTTCTGAGAGAAAAAGAGAGACAGATAGGGCGAAAGAGAGGAAGGCTGAGAGCACAGAAGTGTTTGTTACCCCCTCCCACACCAACCCCGACCTCCATCTCTACTCCTCTACCTCCAAACACCCCAGCATATCAACTACGCTGGCAAGCTGCTCGCTCAGGACACTGTCTTCTGTAGCATTTCTTCTCCAGAAAACGCAGCTTGTTTGTGACCCCTGCGATCATTTCCAAGGAGATTTGATGCTACGGAGAACGAGGTGCCTGCTGGAGGTAACCGTGCCTGAAAAGCAAGCGGAGGTCGGGGTATGCATGTCACGTCTCAGAACAGTAAA
Organism: Synodontis membranacea; assembly: GCA_025674565.1. Taxonomy (NCBI): domain Eukaryota; kingdom Metazoa; phylum Chordata; class Actinopteri; order Siluriformes; family Mochokidae; genus Synodontis; species Synodontis membranacea. Next base: position 16,073,988 of record JAOVYU010000051.1, read on the forward strand.
CGGCCCATGCATGTGAAGTAGTGCATGTTAACTGCTCACAATTATCCATAACTACAGCAAAATTCACTAACTGTGGAGGAAAGACTTCATATATTTCATTTGCCACTAAATTATAATTAAGGTTAAGCTTAGGGTACAGTCTAAGTAGCAGCCTTCGTGGGTTTTCAGAAAACCTCTTTTTTTTTTCTTCTACTTTAATGCCAGCAAAGTGCAAAGATCAGATTATTATGTCTTTGTGGTGTTCACTGTGTAGTTTAAAAAAAAAAACAACCTTTTAAAAGTCCCTTGTAGGCCTGTATGGTTATTGAAGGGTTACTTTCGGAACACAGCTAGAGGACAGAGGGCCTGACCGAGGGTGTAAGTGCAGGCAGGGTATTGCTAGTGTATGCTTTATAAACTTCTTCAGTAAAGCAGCGTTTGCACACGAGTGTGTATTTGGAGTCACAGTCATTCTAATGCTAATAAGAGAGCCTGCACATCTGGTTCGGAGAAGACACGCAGATTTCAGAAAGAGCATGCTATTTTATCATATGGAATATCTTGCACTATACTCACTTTCACGGCACCTTTTCACTCTGTGTAAACCCATTACGGTCATACCTTTAATCTTCCTTCCAGCCTAATCTTTACGTAAATAGATATTCCAGTAAGATGGCCTTTTTGAACAGTGCTCATTGCTGCTGCACACTTGTGAGTGCACAAGATTTTTTCCACCGAGGCGTTGTGTATAAGAACTTCTCCTTTGCTGTTATCTTCCCTGGCTGTGCCCCAAGGCAGGGTTTACAATAGTTCGTTGAAATGTTTAATGTAGTCCGGGGGGAATTATACAACAGAATAGAGCGTTGTTTGATTTGCGACTGAAAGGCGAACCAGAGGAGTTTTGCTCAGGCTAAAATGAGTGACCGTGTCTGGACTGTGTTCTGCCGCAACACCGTGACTTTTGGGTGCTCGCTGTACTGTATGCACGCGAATGTATTAGGTGACAACCTTGACGGATGTTGCTTGGAGGCTGTGGCCATCATCTCTGGTGGGAAAAAAAAGGAGACGGATGGAGGGAGCAGATGGGGAAGAGAGAGAGAGAGAGAGAGAGAGAGAGAAAGAGAGAGAGAGAGAGAGAGGAGGGAGGAAAACCCCACCTTTATTCCCAGCATGTCCTAACCAGTTTCCCACACAGTCAGTAATCAGCAAATGAACCGGCTCAGAGCTGTGCAATGCATCCACGCAAACAATATAAAAGTTCACACAAACCCTCACTGAGCATTATTCCACCAATCGAATCACGTTACCTAGATGTTGCCCATATTCCCCAAAGGCCACAATTATCTCACTCCAATCAAGTACACGTGGAATCACATCTGTGCCCAGGAGAGCACATATGTCTCGAACGTTTCCCTTGTTCCCTCTGGAGAAAAGGAAGCACCATCTGCTTGTAAGGCAACACCACTGTCTACAGACACTAGAGGCAGGGTAGGCAGCATGGTGTTATTGAACACACTCGATATAGCAAATGTCACTGATCTGGCTCCCATTTCCCCTTTTTTTTTCACTGCATGCTTTTACTTAAGTCTGAGTGCAACAATAATTGAATATTCCTTGAGAAAATGGCAGGTTTTTTTTCTGAATCACTGGCTAAAAACCTTGGCGCAATACATGGTGGCTGGAATAAAATGACCTGATAAACATGATCGGTTTATCAGAATCCAAATACATAGTAAAAGACCTAAAGTAGTCTGCATATAGATTGTTAACAGGAGCACCGGTGCAGTTTACGAATGCTTTGCAAACATAACATAACAGGCACAATGAGAACATGTACACTCTGCCAATAGATTACAAACCCTGCACCTACTTGCTATTAAGCGACAGTGCTAACCACTCCACCACCAATTCATTCATTCATTCATTCATTTATTCATTCATCGACAGCAACCTCTTTATGCTTGTCATGGTCAGGATCTGGAGTGTGTCTTGGAAACACTGGATACGAGGTGGGAATACACCCAATTCACTGCATGATGAAGAAGGTTCAAGGTTGCTTCATTGTCATTTCAACAATATACATGGTACAGTACATAATGAAATGAAATAATGTTCCCCGGGACCATGGTGCTACATAAAAGGACTGGGACAAGACTAACCCTAACCCTACAAAAAATGTAAATTATTGCACGTATTCCACATAAGACAGGACAAAACACGCAAAATGTGCTTCTTCTGTTTTCTTTTTTTTTGTTGTCAATCAAACACTAGTGATTGATTTCAAAAGTTCTAAGTGATGTTACTTGATTTTTTTTTGTCACTTACTGAATATCATGCCAGTAGAAAAGCACGACTGTAATACAGTAAAGGGAAAAGGAAAATATTCACTATATCTGACAGATTTGTCCTTTTTTCCCCCCTCTTTTTATTATTATTATTATTATTATTATTATTATTATTAAGAAAACTAAAAAAAAAAAGACACTTTTTCATTTTGGGTTCCGAGGTTGAGTTTGAGGTGGAGGCAGAAGTGTGACCAGAATGTCATGGGGGGGGTAGTTAACTCATTTGAGGGGGGCAGAAAAAATTGCCCACCCCAGACTACCCGTAGACACGCCCCTGGGTGGAGGTGGAGGTGTTATTAATTCACTAGTAATAGCTAAGGTGAGTCGAAGGTCCTCACAATGATAGGAAGAATAATGTGTGTGTGTGTGTGAGAGAGAGAGTGTTGGAGAGAGGGAGGGAGAGAGGCGCGTGCGTGTAGAGGTCAGACTCCTTGTGTTTATGAGACAGCCGCGTGCGCGTGCCTGCGTGTGTGTGTGCGCGCGCGCGCGCGCGCGATGTCGTCAAGTGCCAACGGTCGTTGTGCGGGTTTTTACAGCCTCCCATTAAAGCCGTGTTCTTCAGTCTGGAGTCGCCGGAGCGGAGCGGAGAGGTCCGGGTCCGTGCTCTCTTTAGACATGGAGGGTTTTCCTCCTGAAAGCGACAGGATGGAGGCATGGCTCGACGACAACCTGGACTTCGCTCACTCGTACTTTGTGCGGAAAGCGAGCCGGTGAGTGAGTGAGAGAGAGAAAGAGAGAGAGAGAGAGAGTGAGAAAGTGAGTGAGAGAGAGAGAGAGAGAGAGAGAGAGAGTGAGAGAGAGAGAGAGTGAGAAAGTGAGTGAGTGAGAGAGATAGAGTGAGAGAGTGAGTGAGAGAGAGAGAGAGAGAGAGAGAGAGAAAGTGAGTGAGAGAGAGAGAGAGAGAGAGAGTGAGTGAGTGAGAGAGAGAGTGAGTGAGAGAGAATGAGTGAGAGTGAGAGAGAGTGAGTGAGAGAGAGAGAGTGAGTGAGAGAGAGAGTGAGAGTGAGTGAGAGAGTGAGAGAGAGTGAGTGAGAGAGAGAGTGAGTGAGAGAGAGAGAGAGTGAGTGAGAGAGAGAGAGAGAGAGTGAGTGAGAAAGTGAGTGAGAGTGAGAGAGAGTGAGAGAGAGAGAGTGAGTGAGTGAGAGAGAGAGTGAGTGAGAGAGTGAGTGAGAGAG
>JAOVYU010000051.1:16080873-16091901 GCA_025674565.1 Synodontis membranacea
TAAGACTTTTGCACAGTACTGTATATTTCTCACCAATCAATGTTAATTGAAGAGTGCTTCTTAATTGTGCTATTGTGTTTAGTTCTGTTTAGTTCTGGCAATGACTACACTAGAAGTGTAGATAAATTCATATATCTATGCATGGTTACTATCAGACATGTAGCAGTACCAAATTTCTGGTTTTCGGTCACTTGATAATTCCTTATTTAATTTTTTGCTGTTGTTCTTGGGGAAAATGCATAAATTCTCACACACTGACCATTTTCAGCATTTATGTTTTGTCAAGTATATTTAACGAATTCAGCTTTTTACTAGTGCTACACAGTCTCAAATCTCAGTTTTTGTACAGCCACATCAAACATATTGCTCAATGCTAAGGTGCTGATTTTTGTTTACTCAGTTAACGTCACAGTGCTGCACATGCACTTTCATGTGGAGGAAAGACAGGCTACACTGAGGGCATTTAGCAAGCAACACTGGTGACGTAACTAAAGGAGGATTTAAGTTTCTCTCTAATCATTGCTAATAGCTATTCACTGATGCCATAAAACAAGCTAATTAGATTGACTAATATCCAAGATTAACACAAAAAGATTTTTTTTCTGAGATTACGCACTGTGTATCGGGCAAGAAAAATAAAATAAAATACACTACATTGGCATTTTTCTGTTTCTTCCTGTTCTGCTATAGAGCAGTGTAGCAGGCTCGGTGTCTCCGACAAGAGAGGGAAAAAAATGCTCAGTAGAATATTAAATCATGCCTTATGGTTCTCGGATCAGTCAGAGTTTGTTGGAAAACCATTTTAATATTCTACACACAGCTATTCATTCACATGTTTGAAATCTTATGATTGTAAATGGTAGTGGTGTATTTATTTATTTATTTATTTATAGTGAGCATTTAAGATCTAGTCAGCTGATGTGAGTAAGAAAGTAATATATTATGGATATGTCATGGAATATATGCTTAGAAAAAATCCAGATTTTTTATTTATTTTCTAAAGGATTTAAATCATAACTCAACCCCAGTAATACAGAACTGTTCCTAAATTGTCTGCATAATTGTATTCTATAATCAGGATCGATATTTTAGACAGTCGCTATGTTTCTATGCACAAAATATTCATATAGTAAAATATATAATACAATATTTCTACTGAGCTGTTCACATGGCTAATGATAATGAATATTCCATTAATGTTCCCTTTACATGCAGGCATCTCTAAAACAGCCTTGCGAATATCAGCATATCCCATGTCTTAATCAGAAAGTGCAAAATTGGGAATAAATGGAATATTCTGTTTACAGGAAGCGTATTAAATTCTGAATTTTGTCACATTCGGAATAATTGTGGAATACGATTGTGCGTGTTAACATGCTGAATGTTGTACAGCACTACATTTGAATATGTTTGATTTGAGTTTTTTGACAATTTAAGGAATTTTATTTGCTCAGTTTTGCTTTTGCAAGCCTTTTTTCCAAAACCTAGTGAAGAAAGATGGCGTGTCTCTTTATTTGACAATGTGATTTTTAAAAATAAGTAAGCCTTATTCCAGCACTGCGTGCAGCATTAGCATGATATTTGGTTTTATTTGCCGATGATAACTGATATCTGCTTTCCGTACTGTATGTCTGTCTTGTTGTTGATGTTGTTATGCCAGCTGCTCTCTATTAACCTTTGACCCCTCACTGTATCTTAAAACAGTTATATTCTGTTATGTAGTTATACAGTTGAATAGTTCCGTTATTACTGTACAATTGGTCTCGTTAACTCCTAAGTCCGTTCTGTGGTTATTATTCCTGCAAACACATTGGCTTTTGGGTCTGAAAACTAATGTGCACTGTGTATAGTTATCATTCTCTTGGAATAAAATAAACATTATCTGTCTTGTTTACTTTATATATTGGTAGTTACCCAGACCAGTTGCTAGCCAACAGTTTAAATGAGCTCATAGCTGGTATTTTTAGGCATACTTAAATTTAGATAAATTGTGGCTCTTCCAACAAGAAGTCTGAAATCATATGTGTGTGAGAGAGAGAAAGAGAGAGAGAGAGAGAGAGTACATACATTATTAATGTTAATTAGGATGTTAGGCAGCCTGGCATGAAAGCACTAATCTTTTGCTTTAGAATTAAGATTTGCTGGTCATATATCAATTCAATGTAATGCAGAAATTATGAACTTCTGCATTTGTTTTTATACAAACCACTGAGCTGACAAGTCATGTTCGGTTTTGCGTCTCTGGTTGTTCCCAAAGTATTTTAAAGCTACGTTTTTATCTCCAGGATCCTCGATTCAACGCAGAGGTGGACCAGATCACAGGCTACAAGACACAGAGCATCTTGTGTATGCCCATCAAAAATCACAGAGATGAGGTGAGATACAATAACACTAAAGTAGTGTTCTAGTTTTCGAGGTTTAAATATTTCTCCACTGCTTAAATTGCTCAGATAGTGAATCATCTTCCCAAAGGTTGTTGGTGTGGCACAAGCAATCAATAAGAGGTGTGGAGAAAACAGCACCTTCACAGAACAAGATGAGAAGGTAAAAAAAATATCTACTGTATATAGTCATGTCTTGAGTAAAAAGTGTGGATGGTTACATAATTAGTTCTGTAATATTTTTAGTAAATGTTCAGGACTGCAGTCATTGCTATTCTTACAAATGCCACTTAACCCTAAACCAGTTCTTGTTATATATATATTTTTTTTTTCTTTTTTAATGCATATACAGGACTTTTCCTCCTACTTGGCTTTCTCCGGGATTGTTCTACACAATGCACAACTCTATGAGACATCACAGCTTGAGAACAGAAGGAACCGGGTAGCCACCTTTTAAAAACTCCTTATAAATAATCTGAATTGTTTAAAATGTTGCTTTTAAAGCTTTTGTGTCCCATTCACTTTGTGGTTTAGGTGTTGTTAGATCTGGCCAGTCTTATTTTCGAAGAACAGCAGTCTTTGGAAGTCCTGCTCAGGAAGATCGCAGCCACAATCCTGTCTTTCATGCAGGCTCAGGAATGCACTGTATTCATTTCTGATGCCGAAACATCAGTAAGTGGAAAAAAATGAGTATTTTCTTTTTATAACCTATGAAAAGGTAATTTCTAGAGAAATGCTAGCAGAAGTTCTATGGAGTAGGAGGCAAATTAACATGTTCCCTGACATTTTAATAATGTAATTTAACATGAAATTAGGTGAGCAGGCTTCTGCAGGCCTTACAGGCCTTGCCATAGACTTAAAAAAAATCGTAAAGTTTTAATTTTTAAGTTTTAAGTTAATCAAAAAAAGCCTTTTTTTCTCATGCTATTTTAGCATGGTTTGAAAGTCCTGTATGATAAGCCATTTTTCAGCTGTTCCTTTAAATACTAAATATGTAAATATCTTCGTTCTGATTGGCATCTTTAAACGGGCACTCACTCAGCCACAGCCGTGAAATTTGTGGCGTGCCATTCTCAAGAAAGTCTTTCTTTTTGTTTGTTTGTTTTTGTTTTGTTTATTATTATTGAGTCGTTCATACCGGTTTACCAGCACAGTTGAGTCAGCTTTTTTTTTTTTTTTTTTTGCATGCAATCTGTTGGAATCCTTCAGTATCACTATGCGGTGCGCACAACAATGGTCTAATAACAATCAACAATTATCAAGAACGTGTGTACTAATGTGGACCCTTAAGAAAATACCTGGATCAGTCTCTCGAACTGTTAGAAAAAATCGGTTAACTAGAATGAGTGGAACTGCTCACCACAATACTGAACTGTTTTGCTACAGTTTTCGTGTTGTATTTATGATGACATATTTATGAAATAAATATTCCCAAAAGTATATACATATAATATTTACGTAGCATGTGTGCCCTGTCACATCTCTCACACTGGGGAAGCTACCTTATTTGAATATTTGATTATTATTATTATTTTATTTTTATTTTTTTTATGCTTTACTTACTGTTTGCCAACTGGCAGTTGACACCAACAGAGTTGGCACACCTCCATCTTTCAGTATCAGCTATGCAGCAAAGCCCGTCTCATATAGCCTGAACTTGGTCAAAATGGTCTTCAACGAAATATGCTATGCACAGCCCTAATGCTGCAGTTTTTCAAAGACTTAAAAGTTCAGCCACTCTTTTTGTGTGTTTACCTCCTTTGTAAGAATTTCCAGACTCAGGTTTTCTTTTCTTCGTCTTGGAACAGCACGCTTACACATTGTCCCTGACATTTTCCGCTTGTTCTTTTTAGTTTTTATGTTTTATATTACTGTATGATACTTTTATTGTACTATAATTAGCATTTTATTCACGATTCACCCAGAGGTCAATTACCAGTTTTAATAGGTGCATCTGAAGAACAGAAAACTATATTCTGGATTTTAGGCTCACAGGACCAAATATAGGCACCTCTGCTCTAGATCAAAGTTTCCCAACCAAATCATCAGGAGTGCCGTGGAATATTATCCAATTTCACCTCATTGGTACTCTAAGGCAGTGTTTCGCAACCTGTGTGCCGCGGCACACTAGTGTGCCGTGAGAAGTCATGAGGTGTGTCACGGAAAGTCCGCTCAAACCCCCCCCGCGCGCCTATAAATCCCCCGGTCCGCGATCTCTCACCCCCCCATCGGCGATCGCTTGTGCCTATAAATCCCCCCGCTCCTGCGATCGCTAACCCCCCGGTCCGTGATCGATCATCACCAACCCCCGCCACCCGTCAGTGTCGCCAGGTGTGCCGTGCGCTTTTTCTAATATGAAAAATGTGAAAAAAGGTTGGGAAACACTGCTCTAAGGCTGCCTGTTAGTTCGTCTTTCTTCAATTCCTGCACGAATATTAGCTTTGTGTTCAACTAAACAGGGCCAGGGTTCACACTGAGTAAGTAAATCAAGACTAGATTTTCATTATATTTCAATAAATATATTTTTGTATTGTAAATAAATTTTTGTTTGGTGGTATGCCTTGTGATTTTTCTAATGTGAAGTATGTGCCGTGACGCAAAAAAGTTTGGGAAACACTGCTCTAGATCATTTTAAATGCACAGTACTCTACAATGTGTCATTCTTACATGCACACATCCTGATACAGCTCTTTCCTATTTATTATTGTAATCTAATGTCCATCATCCTAGTACAATATTATTTAGTAATATTAAACTTTTACCGAAAACATTTCTTCTAAATAACCTCTGTACTTTAGTAAATACATGAATGTTACAGTCATCTAATGTAGAAAATATGCAGAATCACAACACACAGTTGAGAATAAACCGGTGTCCAGTTGTGTTTCATGATGAGAGGCAATGCTGGGAATTTGGGTTCAGCGGGCTGAGTGGGAGAGTGACAGTGTGTGGGCAACACTGGTTTCATTTATAGTAGAACCACAAGCAGCCTGAATTGCTTCCTTATTCAAAACTGCCAAAGAAGCAAATACAACATACACGCAAACACACACACAAAACTAGCTATTCAAAAACACACATACAGTGCATTACATCAGACGTTTAGAAAGGAACTTTTCTGAAAATACTTTACAGAATACAGTAGGTTACTTGTGTTATATGGAGCATTGTGAAAATTGTTTTTGACCTAATACTTAAGGAAAGAACTTTAATTTGGATTGGATTATGTGTATTCTGGATAATGTGACCAAACTCTGTCATGAAGCTCATCTTTATAAAAGCCTGGAAATAGCTAAGAATAACAGAATTTTAAATAAATGTAGAAGTCAAAGTTATTTGAAGAATGTTTGCCACTTGTAGAGTTTTTGGTATACCCTGTGTTGGAGAGTTATCGGGGTGCTGCCAGAGTAATGACTTGAAGGAGTCATGAAGACCTTAGCAGACGTGAAGCAGGTAATGCCTGTTGGTGGTTGTGGTTAGGGGCACGATCTAAAGCCAAACTCTGTGGGAGGTTTCAATAGAAGACAGGATTTTCTAAACTTGGATTCCTTTTGATTATAGAAGTCGATTTGTCTCAATTGTGTGTGTAGATGTGGTATAATATACAGATGGTTTTCTTTTTTGTGCAAACCAAATAGTGTTTAGTGTTTAAAACCGATCGTCTCTGAAGGTTTAACAGAAAGGAACTGGGCTTGTATTAGCTTAAACAGAATGTTTTAGTGTACTCCTTCTCTTTCTACAAAGAAATGTCTTAATGTTTATGAAATCATGCAAGTCGATGTGGAGGGCCAGTTTTAGCATGATATCTGATCAAAGTTGACATTTTCCTTCCTCTGTGGGAGGTCTGTCTTCCTCTATGGTGGTCTCCTGCAGTGTCAACCCACTTGCTGAAAGAGATGTGTGTTTCTGGTCCTGGAAGCTATGTGTTGGTAAGAAACCCACTTACACTAATCAGACTGATGCCCCCAAGCCCAGCAAGAGCTCTGCGGTTTGTCAGCTTGACACAGAGTTTTTGTAGACCAGTGGTACAGTACCATTGTGCAGTTTAAAAGAGCTCACATTTGGTCTTCTCGTCAAAGTTTGAGTTATAGCAAGTGTTAAAAATAGGTCGACGTTTGTTAAAATGGAGACGTTAGAAAATGAATTAGCGTAGGTCACTTCCTCTTAGACTGAATTGGGATGGCACCCTGGTTTGTTTTATCCGGTCTTCATGGTCTCTTTAAATTTGGAAAAGGCAGCTTTTAAAAGTGAGTTCAGGTTTGCAGACAAGTCCCTATAAGGTAGTAACCATGTGCCCAGGAATGTTGAAATAAACTCAACTTCTGGCAGAGCTGATAGATAGTATATTACATTTGTTCTCTGTTTATCGTACAGAGTCATTACAGGTTCTTCCGATACGCCTGCTTGACTAAAGCCATTTGGCCACGGCCATGTTACAGAGCTATTTAAAGCTGAAGGCGGGAAATTTGAATCCCTCATTAAACCATGTGGCTATTTAGATTCTATGGTAGGTTTACACTAGTTCACACTCACCATGGCCTAATAGTTTTTGTAAAATGAAGAGAGAGAGAGCACTGTCTATCCTTCTGCAAACGTTCCCCCAAGTCCACATCAGCAATTATTGCTGTTATTGAATTCTGTCTGTTCTTGCTGTCTCACAGAATGCCTTCTCCAGTGTGTTCCACATGGAATATGAAGAACTAGCTGGACCTGTGGACTTTCCAAACAGGTAAAAGTTCAAACACGAGGCTGTTTTCTTGTGTACTTATTGCCATTACAAATAAAGATTTGGATTCAGTAGAGTAGATGAAACACATGTACATGTACAGATCTGTGCAAAGGTTTGCAAAATTTGAGGAACAATGACAGAAATATTTCAACACGAGAGAATTTTTTCAGTTGAGATACACAAATATGAGAAAATGTGGCTAAGTTAACAAGTAGGAGTGTAACAATACAGAGGAGTATCGTATCGTTTTGTTTGATATGAATTGTTTTCTATTTGATACATCTGCACATCGAACAGTACATTCAGTGGGCTGCATAACGTAGGTTATTTGTCATAAAAAGCTTCTTATATTAGAGAGGATGAAATAAACATTTAAACTTAATTAAGCCAATTAAATGCAAAGTTAAAAAAATAACACACTTCAGCAGTAAGCAGGAGCTGGAAGTTTCCCCGAAAACTTCAAGGTTTGATGTATGGAAGAACTTTAGCTTCCTGGTATGTTATGATGGCCAAAATCTTGCTGCCTTCAGGCAGCCTTTCTTCACTCCAGGTTAAAGAAATCAGAGTCTGAACTGATCACACAAACCGTGTGATTAAGTTTCGGTTATTGTGCTTTTATAAAGATTAATGTTTTAATGAGTTGAAAATGGAAACTTTAGGTACATATTTAGGCATTGCTTATTTTTGCTTTATTGAAAACACCCTATATGGACAAAAGTTCGTGGACACCTGGCCATCTCATCCATGTGTGATTGTTGAACATCCGTTCCAGATTCAGTTTCTCCTTTTCTACTAAAATAAGCTCCGCTCTTCTGGGGAGGTTTTCCACTAGATTTTGGAGCATGGCTGTGGATATTTTTGCTCATTCAGCCTGAAGAGCTGGTCTGGGGTGCAGTCAGTGTTCCAGTTCATCCTAAAGGTGTTCAGTTGGGCTGAGGTCAGGGCTCTGTGCAGGACACTCGAGTTTTTCCACTCGAACATTGGCAAACCATGTCTTCATGGAGCCCAATTTGTGCACAGGGGCATTGTCATGCTGAAAGATTTGGGCCTGTTCGTTCCAATGAAGGGAAATGGTAATGTTACAGCATGCAAAGTCATTCTAGACAATTGTGTGCTTCCAACTTCATGGTAACAGTTTGAGGAAGAACCATATACTGGTGTGATGATCAGGTGTGCACATTTATCCATTTAGTGTCCATTTAGTGTATATATTGTGACACTGTGTTGTTTTGTATCACATCAAATTTGTATCACCCCCGGTAATAAAATATTAAAAGGGAAAAATGTAAGTAACAGTTTACATTAATCTTGATGAATATGACAGTAGTTTAAAATAGCTAGTATTTCCCCTATCCTAGAATAAAGCTCCAATTTTCCTTTTTTCACTCAGAAACCGTGGGCACATTGCTGATTTTATTTTATTTTTTTCCTTGGGATCTTTGTTGTTTTAGAGAAAATGTTCTGTGCAAAAACATTCAATGACAGAAAGGTATTAGTCTGGTTAAAGTAGAATGAGTTCTTTCTAAGTGCCGTTGACAGGTGCTTAATCAAATCTGTTTATGCAAGCCTGTCTTAGTGGAAGGATTTTCTTTCTTTGGGAAACCTTCTGAGGATTTCAGTAAAGCATGGAACTTATTCATGCTCCCAAACTGCACGTTGATGGCTGTTTTTTTTTTTGTTTTTTTTATAATGTTGGCACTCCATTAAAGACACAAGCCTATTTTGACAGATATTACTCACATGTGGCTAGTAATCCATCATATGAAATAAACAGTGGCGTGAATCAGGTAGTATAAAAACTTGTGTTGTTTCACATTGAACATGAAAAGAATAATGTTTAATGATAACTTAATGACAGCAGAATACAATGTTATTTGTCCTATACAAACTAACATTGCATTCTGCTGTCATTAAGTTTAAAATTTTGCAATTTTTACATTTGTCTATCTTGCATTTGTTTCTGGACAATTTGGTTAATTGCACATAGACTCATTTTTTTTTTTTTTACGCTAACAGATAAAGCACAGATATTGTGGATGTAATACGTCTAAACACCCCTGGTAATTTTACAGGTTCAAAAAGAAAAAGAGAAAAACAGATAGAATCATTTAAATGTGTAAAAGTTTTCACAAGCATGCATGCCCATTTTTGGTAAAAAAAAAAAAAAAAAATAGCACATCTTGATTTGGCAATTTTATTGCACTCATTCTTCAGTTCTATCAAATTGTGCACACCTGTCTTCAGGTCATACCACAAGTTTTGATAGGAGTTATACCAGGGCTCTGACTGGGCCATTCCATAAATTAGATCTTCTTCTGAAGAAATTCCTCTGTTGATTTGGATTTGTGCTTTGGGTCATTGTCTTGGTGGAAGGTGAAATGTTCTTCATCTTCAGCTTTGTAGCAGAGCCAAAATATAGCTATTCATGATTCCCTCTATCTTGACTTGAGCCCCACTCCCAGCTGAAGAGAAATAGTCCCATAGTATGATGCTCTTTTATACCTCTCTCCTGATCAATACCTTTGGACAATGACATCACGTCCATGCTTTGCAGGCTCTTTGCAGACCATGGCTTCAGCAGTCAAATGAAACCAAGAATATTTCAAGAACATCCCACAGAAAAGGCTGGGTTAATCAGAATCACTTCATTGATGGCAGCTGTATATAATGTGATAACTGTTTGAATGTGATTATTTGATTCTGAGCACAGTCACATGGCCCATTATAAAAGGGTGTGCACATGTTTTCTTTCCTTCACTTTTATCTTCTAAAATGTTTCCATTTGTTTTTCACATGAATTTTGTTGCTTGCTATATCACAATAAATGTGGAAGATGATCAGACATGATTTATCTTTAGTTTAATTCTTTCACAAATTTCACAAAACCATGCAATTTTAACCTGGGTGTGGCTTTCTGCTCCATTTACAATGGAAATGCAGCAATTATTGCAATTGAAATTATTGTACTTATCTGTCAAAAAGAACAGCAAACTTGTAGCATCTGTGATTGCAAACATCTACAGTCATTTAAGTATCAGGAAATCATTGTATTTGTTTGTGTCAGATCTTCAGTTATTTTGAGAACTTTCTGTATTTCTGATTGGGATGCGTCAGGGAAACGTTCTCATTAAGAATTCCAATACCATAACAAGAACACGCTTCATCCAGATGCTTAATTATGGCTGCGGTGAACTCCTGACTACATTATTAATCCGAATTTTTTTTCATTAAACAGACCGTTTCATGTCTTGTGATCTTTCTGGTTATATATGCATATTGGAAATGGTTGTGAATTGTTGTGAAAAATGTGAAAAACTCTTTCTTACCAGATCAGTATAGTTGTTTCAGTAAAGTATGTCTCCATTCTAACTGATGATGTGCTCCACATGCCTGTGTCCAAATCATAATGAAAATATTTGTTTTAACTGCAGAGACAGTGATGTAAGTAAGATCAACTACATGTATGCTCAGTACGTGAAGAACACCATGGAGCCACTGAACATTCCCGATGTCACAAACGTGATGTCTGATCAGCAGTTTCCTTGGACTGTGAGTAATTACAAGAAAAAATTCCTCTGGAAGCAGTTATAGAAAAGGATGATCCCATTGTGGGGTCAAGAATTTCCCCACAATCACAGTTCTTGCATGAATCTCTTTTCTTTGCACTCTTTAAGCCCATCTTAAAAATCTCTTTGATCTTGTTTCAAATTTTAATTCACTGCTTGCTGAAAATGAATGAATAACATCTGTAAAATCTCCCTCTTTCCAGAGTGAGAACCCAGACTCCCCAACCTACCATGTAAAAAGCTTGTTGTGCACACCAATTAGGAATGGGAAGAAGGATAAAGTTATATGTAAGGCTGATCTTTCTGATCTTGTGTGTGTGTGTGTGTGTGTGTGTGTGTGTGTGTATATATA
>JAOVYU010000051.1:16092001-16102367 GCA_025674565.1 Synodontis membranacea
AATAATAAGATCTTGCTGAACATGCCCAATAAATCTTACCAGCAATTTTCTTCATAAAACAAGTTGTACCTTTGACTGCTTTAGTTTTAATGAAATTACATGTTTGTACATTACAGTAAAACATGGAACATGTCAGTATTGGGTGTGACAACTCTTTGTTTTAAAAAAAACAGTGGTCCCTGGTACAATGTGTGTGGTTTCTTAAGGTCACAGTTTTACACTTTAATGACATCCAAGCATTTTTCTGTAACATTTTTAATTATGTGCTGGAAAACATATATTTGGAAGTTTTTGTTGTGACTCAATGCTATAGAAGTCCATAAAATAAAAATCTGTAGCAAAGTTGTATATATAATAAGATATAATATTTTATATATGTTGCCTTGTGTGTTATTAAACACAGTACTGTATATCCGTAGATGATATAAGGCTATAAAGATAAGAACCTCATGGCTCAGCCAAATTCAAATACTCCATTTAAAACAGATGTGTTCACAAATTATTAATACCTACAACCATGTACAGTGTTTCTCATGCTTTTAAGTGACTTTCAAGTGAGTTTTCAAGCTTGAAAGTCACCACCATGTTGTTGAGTGCATCAGATGAAACACACTTCCTGCTGCGGTCAGTCCTGAGCAATACAGCTCCTTCTGTAAGGCACTGAATAGATTTTAATAGCCATCATTAGCAATCATTTCCATTCCACTTCCATGGCTGCCAAGCTATGAAAATGTCTATTGCATTTACTGTTGCTTTGTATATGCATATGATAAACTATATAATTGGACCAATCAACTTTTTTGTGCATGCAGAGTGAAAGGGGAAGACCATGAACAATTAAAAAAAAAATGTTGATTCCACTTATGTCACATTACATGCTTTTGTCACATTATATCATCATTTAATATGTAAGGAATAAAATACATGGTGCAGTTATTAAATAATGAGGCTGAGCATTTTAGATCAGTACAATCCTGAGACAAAATGGCAGTCAATTTCTTGGAAAACATGGTGGTCTCTGGATGAAGAAAGCTAGACAAAGCAAATCCAAGTTCAAGGCCAGGTTAAGTGTTTTCAAAAGAAAGGGTCAGATGAAAGAGGCCACAGCTGTGGGGAAATGGTTTCCCCCTTCATCTGGACAACACGCCAGCACACACGGCGCTCTCAGTGAAGCAGTTTTTGGCCCAGAAATGCAACACAGTACCTGACCGCCCTCCCTATTCACCTGTTCTAGCTCAGTGCAACATTTTTCTTTTCCAAGTGCTGCACTCAAGGGAACTCTTTTCAAGTCTGTGCCAGAAGTGAAGAAGAAGATGATGAAGCTTCTGAGAAACCAAACGGAAGAAGACCTGCTGCGCTGTTTTGATAAGTAGAAGACTACAGTACAGCAGTGTGTAGATGCAGTCGGGGAACATATTGAAGGGGAAAGTTTTAAAATTGAATTACAGGATCTTATGATATTTAATAGCCGCACCTCATATGACATGGTGGTGCATTACTACTTTGTAGTTGATAATTTTCTAATAAAGGCATATCTCGAAGTGTTTTTTTTTTTTTTTTATCTTATTACACAGCAGTTTGTCAGTGATTGCAATTTTTTTAAGTGACTAAATAACAATACACAAGTTAACGTCTGCAAGTTAACACTTATCAGCAGCTATAAACGTCTATATGCTTCTCCTTTTTTTCCTCATTTTTTGGAGTTAACGAAAAGAACACATCCTGAAATCCTCTGTCCTGAAGACACTGCCAAGGAGGAAAACTTGCTTACTATTACCTCTCACTACCATGAGATTCCTTCTATAAATATTAAATAAAATTCTCATTATTGCCCAACTTCCCAATATCAATGTTTATATATCCCCTATATCAATTTCCTAAACAATAACTTCTCCTTAGCCTTAGACTATGTAGTGTTTCCGACCATAGCAGTGGATGAATATTTAACCCAATTAACTCTATATTTACCTGAAGATCCTTTTCACTAAGCATTAGATACAAAATATACTTGTTTGATTTATAATTCACACAAAGGTGTTTGCCAGTTGGTCAACAAGATGGATGAATCGACGGGTGAGGTGAAGGCCTTTAATCGGAATGATGAGCAGTTTCTAGAGGCCTTTGCCATCTTTTGCGGGCTTGGCATCCAGAACACTCAGATGTATGAGACTGTGGAGAGGGCTATGGCCAAGCAGGAAGTCACCCTTGAGGTCAGTGCAATTTTTATTATTAGTTAGGATTAAAAAAAAATAAAATAGAAACATTTAAGCAATGAACCCAAACATGTCCCAGCAGGGGTTAAAGGGGAAATATTATAAATAGCTTCTACATTCCTAAATTTTTTTTCATCATCTCAAAACCTATTATTGAGTAACAAAGCATTTCATTTTACAGAGAAGACCACTTCCTCCCACTTTGTACTTAACTAATCTGACCATTTACTCCCATTCACACTCAGCCCACTTAAAGCTTTGTCCCTCCTTCTTCTCTTATTCCTCTGCACTCCTACTCTGATCCTTCCATTCTGGAGCTGTCACAGTCAGAGGTACCCCAGTGACAAGCACTCTCATGCAGCTGACAGAATGGCGTGGATGAACTTCCCCTTTCAGTCCCTCCATCACACCATTCTTCACATGGTGTTTCTCCCTTACTAATGATCCTCGCAGCAGCAGTTCAGGAAAAAATAAATCATGGCTGGTGTCAAAAAACAACGGGCAGAGGAAGCTGTGCTGTTTACACTTTGACACTTTTGTCAGACTGAGCTTGTTAGTCAGGATAGTCAAGGACAAACATGCTGTGACTCAGAGGTCCAGTGTCATACGGCATATACTGTGAAGAGCGTGACGCTGAGTTAGGAAACGCTTATAAATATACGGCCTTTTCATGTAAATAAAATAAAAAATTTTTTTTTTGGATAAATAAAATAAAATCATGTAAAGAGAAATATGGAAAAGTGTGTGTGTGTGCGTACTGGTGTGTGCGTATGGGTGTGTGTGTGTGTGTGTGTGTGTGTGCGTGTGTTTCTCAGGTTCTCTCTTATCATGCCTCCGCTGGGGAGGAGGAGACCCGGGCGCTCGAGGTAACTGCGGTAAATTACAGTTTATTTATTTATTCCTTTCCATTCCTATCATTTCCTTGTACCTTTTTTAACCCACAGCTTTTAAAACAAACCAAGCAGCAGAATCTCAGCATTTATTCTTCAGAAAAGCAAATGTTGTGGTAATTACCATCATACATTTATTTGTACATTAATAAGTAGTACAGTATTCCAAGATCGATCATCCTAGTTTTTCTGCAAAAAAAACCCCTTTTTCTTCACTTTGCTTTTAAAAACCCTCTTAACATCACATATATCTCATAACTGAGAATAAAAATTTTCTATCTTAATGCTTGAGACTAATGTTTCTGCAGTTTGATAAAGCCTCATTTCTGAAGCCCTTGTTAGTTTCAAACTCTATCTGATAAACAGAATGTTTAGATTAATACTGTATTTAAAAAGGTTGTTTGTGTAACAAAATCTCATTTCAAATGAGTTTGTATGCTGGTCACATAACTAAAAAGAAAGGTTATTTGTAATGTGCTTTATTCTTGAAAGCATACACATGTTTACATTTGTGTTAGATTGTCTCTTGTACATGTTTTTGTCCAAAGGCAGCCACTGTTCCCTCAGCTCAGTCTTTGAGGCTACTCGACTTCAGCTTCAGTGACTTTGACCTGTCTGAGGCTGAGACCACCCAGGCCACTATCCGTATGTTTGTGGACCTCAAGCTTGTGCAGAACTTTCAGATGAAGTACAAGGTACATGCTCATCCAAGCCTTTGACGTACTAATATATTTATTATCATTTTTCTCCTATTCTGGGGTTTGCAATAATCATGTATAAAGATTCAACACTTTGATGATTCACATTATTAGTCACATAAAAAAAATTGGCACATATCACTAACATCCTGAAGATGTAGTAGAATTAACAAGGTGAAACTAGTTTACCAGGCATTTTCCAATGTTGGGCATATCAGGTACAACATACTTTTTGTGGTCAAGTATTAAAAGAATGCAATCCATTCACTAAATGTCAGCACTGCAAAATAACTGCTCTGGCTCAGAACTGAAAGTCCTTGGTAAATTTAAAAACAACCGCCTCCTTTAATTTAGTTATTGGTTGCCAGATGAAGTCCATACCTCTGGCTATCTGAGCATAGGTACAGTAAAAACGGCTGTGTACATGGCTCTCTAGAACAAACTCCTTTTATGGTGCTTGATGCCAGCAGAGACGGCATACAGATGGGGCACAAAGACAGGCTTTTTTTTCTTAGGCAGCGCTTACTCTGAGTTGCATGAGTGTAAGCAGGCACCGTTTAACCACTCTGGCACAAAGTTCAGATCAATCACAAAAAAAAAATCTGCCAGCTGTAACTGACCACCCACCAAGAGCCAACAAAACCATGTCATTTAAACATACCAACTGATCCAAGAACAGTACACACTTGGGACGTACTGACATTTCATTGAGGCTCTGAAATTAGAAGCAAGCAACCAACACACCTTCTGTCAGCTTTGTATCCACTGCTCTATTATTTTGGATTCTTTTCCCCATTTTTCTCTCTCATTTGGTCACTTGTTGTTTCAAACCCACCGACCAGCTCTGTGTTATCACACGACAGCTGCAACATCATATGGCAGCTACCAGCTGGGAAGGTGAACACTGAATATACTTTGTTTGAGGCATGTAATCTGACTGTATCTTTTTCGAACTGCTGTTTATGCTGTGTCACGGGCAGCATAACACTCAAAGGAAAACACTATCTGCCTTTTTTCCCTTTCCTAAATAGGCTCACAGACACATGATTGGCTAGTAGGCATGTAATGATGTATACATGATTCAATTCAGTTCACCATATTGGGTTCATGATTTGATTTTTCCACAATATTTTTCAAAAAAAAATGAAAATTAAAAGAAATTTTTATTAACAAAAAACCTACATTTATTTTCCTATTCTTTATGAACTTAAATATTCCTTTTGTTAAATGAAAGATATATACTTTTGTTTCATTTTCTTAATAACCAACAATAATTATTTACAAACAATTATAAAGGATGGAGTAAAAAAAATTCTTAAAAATGTAAAAAGCTTGCACATAAAACAACTGCCTACATTTGCTTCAGTTTTCTGAAGCATTCAGCAGTCTGTAAAAAGATAACTCCAATATTGTGCTGAATCTGTACAGTAAATCAGCAAAAAAGCTCTTTCCAATGTTAGATCTGCTTTTTCCAGTGTTAAATCTGCTGTGTGTGATTTAGCAGCATAAGATCTGTGTCACTTCCGCCTACGATGACATCCTGTGCGTTCCCTCTAAGTTCATTTTTATTTCCATTGATTCAAATTGCCATAAATCTTTATAGTGATTTATTGATGCAAGATAGATCATTACATGCTTACTGGCTAGTGTCACTGTGATTGACAGGAGAGAAAGAGTATGCCATCCCTCCTATCCAGAAAGCACAGCCAATTTTGCTTCATTGGCCCCAGGCCACATATTTCTGTGTGGATTTTTGGGATTATACCCTCACAATCTCCCGATGGTTTTAGGGCAGACTCTTTTCCTGGAAATGGAAGAGTGGGTCAGAGAATCAGTGGGATGAGAATCAGCATAACAGAATCCACAATACGTGTACCCTGTGTGCACTCCTGTATATAGTTTTCATAAACAGAATATAAAGACACAGGCTGGGTTGGAGAGGTGTCTAGTATGGGAGGCTAAAGGTAACATGATGATGTGTCCTTGGCCCGAGTCTGAAGAGGCCCCTGACATGCACTTAAACATCTTACTACAGAATGTATTATGGGAGGCATGTTAATCAGCACCTCCAAGGTATCTGCTGGAAAAGAGTAAGATGCTCTCTTCGGGTGAAGGGAGAGACCTTGCCTTGGCAAAGCTGTTTACTTAATTGATCTGGAAAATAAGACCAGATAACTGTTATTTCTATTAAATATGTTTATAAGAAATGGGGAAAAAACAACCACAAGTACTTGCCTATATTGAATCAAAATCCACAACAACAAATGCATCAGTAAAGCAGAGTAAAGCACAAGTAAAAACTTGAAATGGATCAAGTTCACTCCTGTAACAATATACAATATACAATATACAGATGCTTCAAGAACCACTGATGAGGGGTGTAAATATAGCCACAGAATAACCATAACCCTTAAGCCTTTCTAATCCTAGTTTCTCAGTGGAAATAACACAGATTAATTCCTTATTAATGAACTCCATATCTAATATATTACCTGATGTGATTGTTTTCTCTAAGCATTGTTTAATTCGTACTAAAAAGAGGTGAAAATATATATTGTGAAATGAGTCCATGTTTGTTGAACTTGGTATTATTTTGGCTACTTTCTCATCTTGTCCTTCAGGGATAAGACAGGCACATGATCTATGAAGGAAAAATAATTTGATTTGCAATTTTCTTGACAATTGAATTATAAGAACTAGCAAATTTAATTTGTCTTATTCCGTTAGGATGAGCAGATGATCCAAGATCTGTTGCCATGATTTTGGTCTCTTGTGTCTGGGTCCTATCCGTTACTTATTTCTGTTTTCAGAGCCTGTGTCAGTGGATCCTGAGTGTGAAGAAGAACTACAGAAAGAATGTGGCCTACCATAACTGGCGGCATGCTTTCAACACGTCTCAGTGCATGTTTGCCATTCTCAAATCCGGGAGGTTACAGGTCAGTGCAGCTAACTGATGACCCTAACAAAAGGTCATGGGTAATTTCCTACTGAAGTTTAGCGTAGCATGAAACAAAGCGGTTACCATGCCTGACACCTATTAACAGGAGTGTTTGTTGTTGGAAGTTGGAAGTAGGATTCACCTACATACATCAAGCGTAATACCGACACAGAATTGTACTTTTAACTGCACTTAATTGTACTTTTAATTGTACATTTGAACTGCAGACCAAAACCCCATGGAAAATCAACCACACTAAAATGTTTATTAGACCTTGTAAAAAATACATATAATCTTGTATTTTTTAAATTACTAACTTTAATTCATTTATTTTTTACATTATTGTTATAACATCAGTATTGACTAATTAAAGTGTGATACAAGGTGTGGAATGTATAACTTTATTTTTCAAAAAGAAATAATGGAAAATATCACAATTTATGTTCATTTAGTCATGCATTCAAATTTATAAACTGAGTGTACTGAATTTAGAAAACTCTTATGAACTAAATTTAGTCCTCAGGAAGAATTCCCTACTCTTATACAGGAAAAAAGCTCATCTCATTACCAGAAAAGGTCATTCTTCTATTTTAAAACCGACAGAACAATCTAAGTGATTTGGAGATATTGGCCCTGATGATTGCGACTCTGTGTCATGATTTGGACCATAGAGGTGTCAACAACTCGTTCATCAAGAGGTATGTTTGTGTTATATTTCTTAGTTTCCAGTTTATAATAAGTAGAACAGACTGGGAAAATGAGTGGACATTCTGTTTTGACTGTTCATTATGTGGATAGGAGTGACCATCCACTAGCTCAGCTCTACTGCCACTCCATTATGGAGCATCACCACTTGGACCAGTGCCTCATGATCCTTAACAGTCCAGTAAGTAACTTGTAGAATAAAAGTATTAATTGCCTTGTCAGGAAACATGAATACCTAAATGGTATGGTTTACTGAAGCAATCTGTCAGAGTTGTTGTGTTGGTATTTGCTATGATTATATGTTTTGGAATTACGTAAAATTTATATTAGAGAATGAGAATCTTATAGAACTAAGGTCACTGTTGTGTGTCTTGTTCCTATACGTGGACATTAATATTTATCCATTCTTCTTTCTCAGGGCAGTCAAATTCTAAGCAGTCTTTCACTGGATGAGTATAAAACTACACTGAAGATGATTGAAAAAGCTATCTTGGCCACTGACCTTGCCCTCTACATGAAGTATGTACAGGAATCAGTCACAGCTGAGAGAATAAAATTAAACCCTCATTAGTAATCAACACAGTAGTTAAAAAAAGCATTTGTTTAATTACAGCAAAATGTACTATACACTGTATATGTAAAGGATTAAATGTTAGAGACGGACATGTTTGTACCCATTTCAGTGCCGTACTTGTACATTTTAAGTGCACATTTATTTTAAGTGCACGTTATTTGCTTTAGTATTATTGAACATGCAAATATTTTGTTTCTGTTGCTTTTCCAGCAATAAAAATTAAATTTTGGAAATGGGTGAATAAGAATGCAATAACTGAGGGGTTTTTCTTGTACTACTCCAGGAAACGAACAGACTTCTTTGAACTAGCAAAGAACAACCAGTTTAATTGGGAGGACGATCTTCACAGGGACTTGCTAAGGTGATTTCTGTGCTCAACTCGCCGAGCAAATTAACGAGAATTATTTTAACAACTGTAACACATAAACAGAGATTGTTGGGGGTTTTTTGGGTCCACTGCAGGTCCATGCTGATGACTGCATGTGATATCTCTGCCATTACCAAACCTTGGCCTGTACAAAAGAGGGTAAGAGATAAATAATTCATCTAAGAGATAAATAATTCATCTAAGAGATAAATAATTCATCTAAGTCGTAGGCACTGATATATATTCTTTTTAAATGTGTATATGGTGTTATAGAATGTCTAATACAGCAATATCATGGCTGATGTTAAGT
The DNA here is from genome assembly GCA_025674565.1 of Synodontis membranacea. Lineage (NCBI taxonomy): Eukaryota > Metazoa > Chordata > Actinopteri > Siluriformes > Mochokidae > Synodontis > Synodontis membranacea. Next base: position 16,100,697 of record JAOVYU010000051.1, read on the forward strand.
CACTTTGTACCTTTAGGTCTTTCTAATTGCTCTTACGTTACCTTTCTCTTCCTGTCCCATCACCACTCCCTCTCTCACAATATCGCTCATTATATCGCTCATGCTCACAATATCGCTCACAATATCGCTCATGCTCATTAGAGGAGCTGTGCTTCTGTCAGCTATATTTACTTTTATAGACATGCACAGCACTGACCCACAAGTGCACTGAAGGTCATTTCATGACCATAAAATGTGTGTAGACTTACCTCAGACTGACAAGCAAAACTATCATATATTATTATATTTTACAGATTTCATAGTATATGCTCTTTATTTTTGAATTGTATTATTAAACATATTGAAATATCTTCATATTCATATTTCATACAGTATATTTCATTGTTTAGGTAGAAATTCACTGCCATTTTTGTCACCAATTATAAACCTAGCAAATGCATATAAAACAGAATGTTGTTTTTCCATCCATTCCAAATATTGTTGTTCCATTCTTTTCTTTTGCCCTTGTCAATCACTTGAATTTGAATTGGAAATTTCTGTGCACATGAGACATGAATGATAATTTTTTAGGTTAATAATTATTTTTTAAAATGATTGCAAAAAGTCACAAGGAAGTGATTCATCACAAATATGTAATGCAGCGTCAACATGTCTTATGAGTCAGACGCAGATTTGATGCTATCAGTGTGTTAACGAACTGATCATGAAATCAGCAGCTAGAACTGTGACCCAAACAATCTGGGCCATAATGTGAAAATGATGCTTTTATTACCGCCTCATAACCTAATACATGTGCACTAGTCTGTCAGTATCTAAAATACAAGTTTCAACTAGACTCAACACATTTACATTTAGAATGAATATGAAACAATGGGGAAGTAATTTAGCCTGCTGTTTAGTGTCCGGATTAGAATAACATCGGTAACATTGTGCGAGTGAGCAGTAGGAGGTTTGGGGTTTGAATCTGTAAAAGAATAGTAACAAAACATGTACAATGTACGCAAGACAGTGTAACGCAATACAGTACATGCTGTTTTAGGAAAATAATCAATGACAGGGAGCCATGATGTATGTTGACAGAGGTACTGTTAGCACCCCAAAGTTGATTATTTTCCAATAACAGCAGGCCCTAAAGCATTCTGTTCCTCTTATATAGTATTCATTTGCCAACGCTAATGATTTTTATTTATTAAAGAATGGCATGTCATATGCTTTATCTTTTTATAGTTACATTTAATGTTGTGGAACATCTGCAAAACAAGTTCCTGCTATCACTTTATGATGTATAATAGCTATAAACATTTGTCCGCTCACAAGCTGCTTTCTCATCCTAATGAAGCAGCTTTATCTCTGTTTTTTAGGCTTATTTGTGGAGCATTCATCATTGTTACTATAGAAATAATAACACACAAGAATGAATGCAACCATGATCATTGTCAAAGCCATGCTGTTATAGACAATTAAACATTTCTCTGGGATGACTAGTAGGAAGTAATTGTATAGAGCTGATGGGAAATCAAGATTTTATTTCATACAAACAAAATTTTGTGGGGAGAGAAAAAAGTGCAGCAGTAAGAACTGGTTGTTTTGTCCTCACAGAGAATTTGGTGTTGTATAATAATAATAATAATAATATATAATCTGAATTGGTGTGTGTGTGTGTGTGTGTAT
>JAOVYU010000051.1:16292184-16302761 GCA_025674565.1 Synodontis membranacea
ACCATGTTTCACAGTGGGGATGGTGTGTTCAGGGTGATGAGCAGTGTTACTTTTCCGCCACACGTAGCGCTTTGCATCACACAAAGCACCTTCTTCCACATGTTTGCTGTGACCCCTACATGGCTCCTGGCAAACTGCAAACGGGACTTTCTGTCAACATTGGCTTTCTTCTTGCCACTCTTCCATATAGGCCAGATTTGTGGAGTAAGTTTGTGGTTGTAAGGTGTCAAAATGTGTAAAAGTTCAAGGGGGCTGAATACTTTTGCAAGGCACTGTATACACTACATTATAAGTGACTGGTGGTTAAATTACCTTCGCATATGCTGGTAGATTAATATTTAGGTTGCATATAGCATTGTGAGCCAAACTCCTATATGATCTCGGTTCTTTCATGAAGGACAATCGACCACAAGGCTCCTGAGTGTTATCTCGTATCTGGAAGATTTCCAACAAACAACAACAAAAGTGTTATCCATAACAAAATACCTGTTATCTTGCGTCTACATTTAAGCAAAAAAATTTAATAAAATACACAAAGCAAATATGCAAATATGTCAGTGAGCTTACCTTTATAAAGAGGGCGAGTCGATTTTCTTTGAAGGCAAAAAAGCTGAATATATGATGTTGGCCACTCTTGGTGAGAGGGACTAGATTTCCAAAGCAGTCTGCATAGATGGGCTTTCCTTCCAATACCTTCAGTGGAATATCATAGGAATGATACCATTAAGATTTAGCTCTTATACTACATGCTACTTAACTATTCAATTTTTCAGAAATTTTCAGAAGACAAGTTTAACAGTGCTGCTAAAACATATACAGTACTGTGCAAAAGTCTTAGGCACATATAAAAATACTACAACATGCAGTAAACAGTGATGAACTAAACTAAGTCAATACTTGGTGTGATGATCCTTTTTAAAAAAAAAAAAAAAAAAATCATAGTTCCAGGTACAAATTCTGCAGTTTTATTAGGACATGAGCTGGTATGTTTTCCTGAGCATCTTGGAGAAACTGACACAGTTCTTCTCGAGATTCTGACTCTCGCAATTGCTTCTTTTTTTTGCAGCAAAACCCAGGAGCCTTCACTATGCGTTTTGTGTCTGAAAAGTGGTCTATTACATATGTTGCTTTCTTTACTGACAAACAAACATTTTTATGCTTACAATTATTATTATTATTATTATTTTTTGGTAAAGTAATGTTTGGGAATCTGAATTTTTGTACTGAATCAATAAGGCATTCATAAAATGTAATTTATAACACTATTTGTATGCAAAAAAAAAGGATGCCTAAGAGATTTGCACTGTACTGTATATTTTTTTTAAAGTTTTATTTTCTATTTTAATTTTATATTGGTTTTTATGTAGAACAGACAGATAATGAATGAACTGATATGTACTGTGAAAATCCCAAATATTTAAAAATGCTGAGTTCTACAGTCAGATGGAGCTTTTAGAAATCTGCCAAAAAGCCTCTTTATACACTATAAAAGAAAAGATAAAACAGCTAATTTAATTTATTTGTGAAATTCCCTCTTGAATTTAAAGTGATCTATCTGTCTGTCTGTCTGTCTGTTTGTTGGTGTCTGTGTCAAGTTAATAAACTAAGGCATAGAAAGTTTAACCTTAATATCTTATATAACCCTAGATCTTTTGTGTTCAAACTAGATACAGTACATATCAAACAGAGAACACCTGGGATTAATTTCTATAACTTTCTATAACTGAACACATAAATTAACCTGGTGAACAATTTAGTAAATAAGATTTCATGTTACCATGCGTTTCTGATCACATAAACCTCTACCTTACCTCTACATCCCGACTTCGAGCCACCTCTATGAAGTTCTCCTGCTGCTCCAGAGTTTTATCTATCTTGTCATCAGTCATGCAGAAACAGCGCAGACGTGCTTCTATTGGATCATGGGTTTTGGCAAAGATGACAAATTTCGCCATGTATGGCACACATATTATCTCCCGATACACCTGTGTGGCAAAGTTGACTGACTCGTGGGCCTGTAGACAATCTATAAGCCAGAATCTAAATATTGAAAGTGAGAAAACACAGTAAAGCTTTGAGTGTCAAGCAATTCAAATCAAATATGACATTGATATGATTGACATTAAATATAATTACACAAAGCTACCAATCAGAACCTACCTTGCTGAGACATTTGTGGTGAATGACACACAGTCATTGATAAAAGTTAAAGGTGTGGTTCCAGTAATATCCTCCCACTGAGCTGGTGTCGTTCCACCTGGTTGAACACAGCAGTGAAGGCAAATAAGATGTGAATTCTTAATCAAAATAACTACAATTATTTGCTCATAAAAATATATAGGGCATCTTTGATTATTTACAAGCAATATAATTCAAATATATATTTAACAAATACACAGGAAATCTATCTCAATTATCATACATTTAGGGAAACAGACACAGACAAAGCTCTTTGCTCGAGATACACATGAAAGATGCCAGTCATGTGACACTCCTTACTGTAAATATGCTTTTTTTTTTTTTTTTTTTTTTAAATATTATTTAAATTATTAAAGACATTCATAAGAGAAATTCAACCAAAATTAATTCATTTTTTTATTGTGAAATTTTTTTATCTGATTAATAAGCTGCTGTAACATCTGTTTATGCAACTTTGCTCCCTCACCTGTGATACTGCATAGCAAGCGGAGTGTTGGCGTATCTCCTCCAAAGCCATTGTGTGTGGGGTCAGTGGAAGTCTTGGGAACAGGAATGGTCATGGTGATGGGTTTATGGAACTTCCGCCTACGGGGCTCCAGGGTGACTATAGGGCTAAATGTAGCTTTGTTCCCCAAGATCTTTCTCACCATGTCTACATTCACAGGCTGAGCCTAATCAAGAGAAAGAAGTCCAGCAAATACCAAGACTTTTGTTGTAATATACAGTAGTATTACAGCTGAATAGAGACAGTACTTTCTAGTAGGGTGTTGTATAAGTTTGTGGCCTAGTAAATTTCTTTAATCATTTATCAAAACTGCCCATAGTTTTAGGAAGTTTATCAATCAAGCGTGGAGCTCAGCAAGACTCATATTTGTCATTGCCTTCTGTTCTTATTCAGCAGTTGAAAAAATCTCAACAGAAACAAGAGATGAAATTTGCAATGCTGCAATTGGCATTTCTGCAGTCAAGAACTGGTTTGCTGTTTTGAAAAGGTGAATTTGAGCAAGATGATAAGCCAAGAAGTGTGTAGACCAAAGGAAATGGAGGATAAGGAGGTGCAGAAACTGTTGGTCAAAGATGTGACACAATTGACTTGAGAGCTGAAAGTCTTGAATCTAATGGCAGTTTCTTTGAAGACTACTGTAACTCTGTGTATCGTTTTAGAAAATCACAAATAAAGTTTGTTCAAAAGGCCACGAACGTATGCACTACCCTAAAAGTTTCCAGACAGGAAACCAATAAAACAATAATTATTGAATGAAAGTAAAAATAAAACTTCTTGAAAAAGCAATGAAAAAATGAACTGCAATACCTGCAAACCAACTCGAATACGTTTTGTAAGTGCTCCTTCCGGAAAGACAGCCTGAACTTGTGGTACCACCGTGCTGCTCAAAATCCCACCCTCTGGACCAATCAAATTGCTGTCCTGTTTGACCCGTGAGACCACTGCAAAGTACTGAGGGAAGTCCCGGGTGATTATTCGGCAAATACGCTTCCTCTCCAGCTCTTCTGGAGGGTCCAGATCTGACGATAGAGGACAATGCCATAGATTGTAGTACAGATAAAAGCCAACCACAAGCTTAAACAATGAGCAATTAATGCAAATCTGAAAAGATGAGAGGTAAATAGATTACACTCCATGCTGAATGTCATTATATTTTTATCCAAAAAGCAGAACTTAATTTCATAAAATTACCTCCAGATCTATAACATTTTATTGATGCAGAAAATGCTAGCATTTTATTTTATCATTCCTGACTGACAAGGTCACTGCAATCACCCAGATAATATGTGCAATGTCAAAAGGAACAGACATGTCCTCAGACTAACTGAAAAGTTGCTTGGGTTCAACCACAATGTGTCCCTAAAGTAATCTGGCCTCCAACCCTGCATGGAAAACCTGTTGCCATAGCCTGCAGTTCTCCCAAATTTTGAAGAAATGTTGTTTTCAGAGACATCCCATTGGGATCTTTTCTAGGCTCCTAAGAAGTGGCATTAAGCTACTCCAGCACAAGAGGGAGCTCTCAAACTTTTGTTCACTATTATTATGGGGTGAAATTATTTAATTTATTGAAAGGGGGGTTGCAATAGCCTACAGGGTGCTTGCCTTTCAAGGATGACGCAAAACCATTTTTTTGTCCCAGTGTTATGAGCCAGTTAACTTAGACAGCTTAGTATTGATCATCTGAGGTATGGTGAGGGATCCATGGTAGTAAGAGTCACAGGCTCACTGGTCAGCTAGATGGTGCAGGCTGTGAAATACTTGAAGGAGAAACCGACCGAATGGGGAGAATGCAAGGTAAGTGTTCTACAGAGCAGATTTGTAGAGATAAGCGATATCGCTCACAGTTTCATAACAGGTTAACTGATGACAATGCAGGGGCAACGCCAGGCAGAAGACTAACAGGCCTAATGTGTATGGTACGTAGCATTAAATGACCTAGCCCTCCAGGATACAGATATATACATGTAAGTAATATGATGTTACTATATGATACAGAAAAACTAGTTCATGCCTTTGTTATCTTTAGGTTGTGTCTAGGTTCATATATAGGAAGGAATGAACAATGACTGTGTGACAGCTGTTTCTCTTGTGTGACTCTTTCCGTCCGTGGTGTTTTAGGGGGCATGAAATAGAACTGCATTGCTGATGTCAGAACCCCACCTTCGTCCATGCCATTAAGGATTTGATTGAGCTCCTCCTCTGTATATTCACACTGATGCTCTTTCCAGCTTTCTCCTGTCTCACTGCGCAGGATCACCAGTTCTCTCTCCTTCCCCCTCAGAGCAGCGAAATGCGGAATCTCCACAATCACTGGTCTGAAAAGTTACACGAAAATTAAAAAATACATTCTTCAAAATGATAATTGGAGTATTACCAGTAGATTACGTTTCTTAATCATATGCCAGCTATACATTATATAGACAAAAGTTTGTAGACGCCTGACCAGAATATCCATATGTGGTTTTTTTTAATATCCCATTCAAGAATTAAAACCAATTTTGCTGTTATAAAAAACATCCACTCTTCCATTTCGGAAAGGGTTTGCACAAGCTTTTGGAGCGTGCTGTAGGGATTTATCTGTTCAGTCACACGGGCATTTCTGAAGCACTGATGTTGGGCAAGGAAGGCCTGGGGTGCAGTTGATATTCCAGTTCATCCTAAAGGTGTTCACTGAGGTTGTGGTCAGGGCTCTGTGCAGGCTACTCAACACCTTCTACGCTTTCTGCGTAGGGGCATTGTCATGGTGGAACTTAGTTCCAGTCTTAGCCTCTTAGTTCCAGTAAAGGGAATTCATGATGCTACTGCATACAAAATCATTCTAGAGAATTGTGTGCTTCCGACGGTATGGCGGTACTTTGGGGAAGAACCATATATGGCTGTGATGATCAGGTGTCCATGAATTTTGTCCAAATAGTGTATATTACTTGGTTGTACATATACTGAAAAACGAGTTACACATGTCAAACTGAAGATACAACACACGTAACACATATACAGATAGAACTGAAGCTGAACGTTGTTCATTCCAGATGCTTTGGTGCTGACGTAAAAGCACACAGAATCATCTGAAGGCAGTCCAACGACAAAATAAGTCTAGGTGAAAAGAACTTTAATGGCTTACACTGGAGCTATGTGTATTTTGAAAAAGAATGACTACAAGAACTATAACCATAGATATAAACATGTCAGATGCCTCACTAGCCCGAGCCAGATCATTAGTTTTAACTGGGCATTGTACGTCACATTCAATTTACAGAAAAATGCCATTAATTGTGCAGGTTTTTATATGAATAGAACAAGGTTTAACTTTTCATAGGTAATTTGTCTGACCTCATTTATAGGAAGTTACTGTACATGACAATTAAAGTTAAAGCATCTTTTAATTGACTTTACAACTTTTCAAGTTTATTACTTCTTGAACATTTAAAAATTCTCTGCAGCATCTACTGTTTCTATATCTATGGCAACAACACAAACCACTTCAATGCATGTATAAGAAGCCTGCCATGCTCTGCGTGAACTCCCACTTTTCTGCAACAGGTTTAGACATAAATCATGATACAAGGCCAAAACAATGATATGGGAAAAAAAAGTGAACTAAAACAACAACACATTAAATAACAACATAGTAATAAATAACTACCACAGTCTACTATCAACACATACTAACTTGTGAATGAGGAAAATAATTTTAATTTAGAAAAAAAAAAAAACAGAAAAGAAGGGATATGGGACCAGCATCCATGGATTGTTTCATATGTGTCACTCCTACCCCAGGAATTTGGTCCCTGGTGGCCCCAGCTGAAGGATGCGGCTAACCAAACTCTCACCCTCGTTCAGAGGGGGCGGGGAAGTAGGGAGATGGAGCTTACTGTCATCCAACAGCAGCGGAGGAGAAAGAGAGCACAAACAGTTTGGTGCTGAATTTCCTATCTTTGGTGACATTTTCTATCTAGGCCTCCCGAATTGTGGGCTAATTATAACCCCCTTTTAAAAATCAGCTTCAGAAATATTTTGAATTGTGCTGTTGTCTGTTGAAAACAGAATCAAAATGTTTATCCATAAAAAAAAAAATTCAGGGCCATATTCAGAGTTACACTTGTGTAGTGCGTTAGTTACTGAAATTGCGCACATGGCTATTTGGACCTCAGACTTAACTTCAGACTTACTTGATACTCCGACATTTGCAATATAGATATTTTATACTGTACACAAAAGCAAGCACCAAAAAAACACTGGAGTGTTTCTGATCTCAAATTTAAGTAATTTGTTCTTGTTTGAGGAGTATTAACATTAAAATTTGGAACTCTACCTACTTAAATGTTCTGCATTTACTGTATATAAGAACACTTGGGATACTAGAATACTACTTGGTCAGTTTATCCATTCAACCACAGGCAAGTATTATTTAAAGAAGTGCACAATAATCCAAAACATTTTTGGCATTTTCACTATTGTCCGAGCTTTAGAATTTCTGCCACTGTCAGTACAAATATTAGGCTATTTCTAGTTCATTGTGCAAAAACAGGATGTGCTCTGTCAAGTGCTACAGTATATGTATAGACCACACGTCTAAATCAAGAAATTTTCAGAAACGTGATTATCCTAACTAGGACTCTTAGACATTTAATTCAATTCAATTCAACTTTATTTATATAGCGCTTTTAACAATGGACATTGTCTCAAAGCAGCTTTACAAATTTATTAGACAATGCTTAAATATACTCATATTATAATTGACCGCAAGCAGGAGAAAATGCAATGTGCTGTTTCAGGTCTATTACTGGCTTACAGGAAAGTGCTTGTTATAAGCCAGTAATCTAGACACAAATTAAAACTTCAGCAACCTCAGTGGTTTCAACGGCACACAGGAAATTTGAATTCTCTTCCAGAAATTCACCTGAATATGGGGAAAAAAAAAAACCATGTACATACTGGTGTCAGTAAATTAAGATGCCAACTCTGAATATGGGCCTCAATCCATAAAAAAAGCTTCTTCTTACATGTAGTCAACCAGAAAAAAAACCATATCAAATCAATCATGGATTGTTTTTATTAGTGGGGAGATTTGCTTTGCAAAATGATTAATCAAGCCTTAAGAGCTTTCCTTGCATGGCAAGCAATGCAAATGTGTCTGATTAAGCGCAGATAAGAAATATAAGCTTTTTTTTTTTTTTTTTTTTTTAATGGAGGCAAAGGAGAGTTTTGAAATTTATGCAAAATCAAGAAAAAGCCATTGTGTGTAATGTCAGATTGTACAGATGTACAGATTGTACAGATGTTTAGCGCCTGCTTCTTACATGAACCATTCAGAATCAATAAGATAGTGATGAGGATTTCAAGTGATCATCAGCTTTTGGTTAGGTTTTTGATATCTCACTTATTTCACATCACTGTTACTGTAAAATCAGAAGAGCTTACCCAAGAAATTGAGCACCAGAAGGTCCAACCTCAATAATACGGCCAGCTAACCCATCTCCTTCGACCATGGGGGGCATGGTGGCAAGGCGATGCCGTTTCACTAGACGACAGGTTACTCGCGTTGGAGCGCTGCACTTCCTGGGAGGGATGATGATGCGCAGGCCATTATGGCGGCACCCTCGCATGGCGCCACCTCGCGCATCGACCATAAAGCTGACAAGAAAGCTGCAAATGAGGCAAACATCTATGTCAGCACACACAGTTTGCTTTAATACTGTATATCAGTGCAAACTTTGTTACTAAATTGAAATTTCATTCCGTCCTTTTACATGCAAAGAGCACAATATGGCAGGGTGAACCCTTGTGCACAACACATGCACACGTACACACACAAAACGAAATACCACACTCGTCAGTAGGAACATTTCCTGGCATGCTTGAAATGTATGGTGTTGGCACACTGTCAGGAGTCACAAAATGACAGCATTCTGACAACTATGTGTAAATTTAGGGAAAGCAAGGCAGTCATTATAGGGTACGGAATGATAATCATACAATGGTGTGAAAACACCTTGGAAGGTGAATGGGCTGTAAAGCATTCAACAAAGGTACTGGAAATGCTCTGTAGTGTATTTCCACATTGGTACTCATATCGTCCATACTATTATTCTGAATATTAGATCAAATGCATCAAATATGTTTTACAGTTTACCAACGGTACACAATTGCACAATTATATTGAATACTTTATAATAATAGAGATAGTTAAGGGAAAGCACACAAAATAGCTAGGGTTGAACAGCAGTAACGTTAGGGTAGACGATAAACGATAAAACAGGTAACGGATGTGTTAGTGGGTTTGCGTTATAGTAAAACGATCAATACATATTGTGTGTGTGATTTTAACCTGCAATGCTTTGGGCAGATAATAATGAGTTAAACGCCATATCCATGTTAGCACCGTTGGCATTAGCGGGTCACAGCAGACATTGTAAATATGTGTTTTGGTTTGGGAGTGAGAGAGCTGACAAGCAAAACAGAGATTACAGAGCTCTCGGTGTGGGTTCTACAGTGCAAGAGACAGGGGGTTAATGGACATATGTCAAAATGCAGCCAGTCACCTGCTGCTGTCATGTTCATGGCACGGAGAAGAATGGCTGGAGAGAGAACAAAATACCCATCAGAATTTCAGAGAGAGAGAGAGAGAGAGAGAGAGAGAGAGAGAGAGAGAGAGAGAGAGAGAGAGAGATGAAGAAGCAGAGAGGCATATAAAGAGCAACCAAAAGCCAAAGTGGAGAAATAAGGTAGGGAAAATTAGATCTTTTGAAACTGAAAAATTCATAAAATCAGGATGAAAATCTTCCAACAGATAAACACCGCAAAGCAAGCCTTCATCTATGCTCCAGTGTCGTCATTCTTAGAAGAGGCAGATGCCCCAGAGGAGGGTGCGGGAACCATATTACCTCAAAGCCAAAGAACCCCAGCTTTGAAGTAATTTTACCCCAGCTTAAACATTAACAGACATTTCAAATAAGCTTCACATCTGCGTTTAGATGTTATGATATGGTCAACTGTGAGCTGATGACAATATCAAGCAGAACATCCCTTTGTAATCTACACTGACTACACCCAATGGGCTAGTTTATTTTAACAAGTTTCAACTTCACACATCTCATATCAATCATATAGATTACAAATATGTCACAGCAGCCAATTCAGAAAAAAAAAAAGTTTTGAAATAGATTGTGAAGTGTCAAAATATATTTGGTGCATATTGAAAATTCACTGCAATAAATTTGTATTGTTGTTTATATATATTTGTAATTTTTAATATTTCTATTTTGAAATAGAAACAAATTTCTATTTCTATAATAAACAAAATACATGATGTCAAGTGTGAAATGACATGGAATGCAAAATATAATACAAACTATAAGACAAAAATATGGCATGGTAGGGCAGTGTCGCTTTACAGCAGGCAGTTCCAGGTTCGAAGCTGCTGCTCGGCCTGGGCCCTTTCTGTCTGGAGACTGCAGGATCTCTTCCCACAGTCAAAAAGTAATGCAACTGGCTATTCTAAATTGCCAATAGGTGTGAATGGTTGTCTGCATTATTATTACACTGCCTCTTGCCTGAATTCACCTGGATTGGCACCAGCTCACCTGCGACCCACAATGGATAATGAATCAGTTATACCCCCTTGTGGATGTGCACACAGACACCACAGAAGTGTACATGTTTCTATTATACTATTTTCTAGTCTGTTTGGACTCTACTTGGAAGATGCGTGCACAGTAGATTGACACCTACATCCAGTGGTGGAATGTAACGAAGTATTTGTACTTCGTTACTGTACTTAAGTAAATTTTTACATGTCTATACTTTACTTAAGTAAAAAAAATAATGCATACTTATACTTTTACTCAAGTAGATTTTTCAGCAATTATCTGTA
>JAOVYU010000051.1:16322415-16340720 GCA_025674565.1 Synodontis membranacea
GCGTATGTTCGTGAACAGATGCGAAATTTTGGCCAACTTTTTGATCGTAACCCGATTTGTACGTGTTCAGAAGTGTTCGTGACCAGAGGTTCCACTGTATCATCAAAAGATTCAGAGAATCTGGAGAAAAGCCAAAAACCAACATTGAATACCTGTGACCATTGAGCCCTCAATCAGCACAGCATTAAAAACCAACATGATTGTAGAGCATTACTAGATGTAAGAACATTATTACATGGGCTCAGGAACACTCCAGAAAACCGTTGCTGATAAACACAGTTTGTCGCTGTATCTGCAAATGCAAAGCAAAAACAATATATCATCAACATCCAGAAACGTTGTCGACTTCTCTGGGCCCGAGCTCATCTGAGATGAATTGAAGCAAAGTGGAAAAGTGTGCTGTGCTTTGACTATTCCACATTTCAAACTGTTTTTGGAAATCAAGGACATTGTGTCCTCCGTGCTAAGGAGGAAAAGGACCATCTAGACTGTTACCAGTACAATGTTCAAAAGCCAGCATCTATGATGGTATATTGGTGTTTTAGTGCCCATGGCATGGGTAACTTGCTCTGTTAAGGCACCATTAATGCTGAAAGGTACATACAGTTGCTGCCACCCAGATGATGTCTTCGTAGTAAAACAGTGTGGCTAATAGACTGGACTCCCTGCAGTCCAGACCTGTGTGTGGTGCATTATGAAGCTCAAAATACAACAACTGAGACCCTGGACTATTAAGCAACAGAAGTCGTATATCAAGAAAGAGAGGGAAAGAATTTCACATTCAAAACTTCAGCAGTTAATGTCCTCAGTTCCCAAACACTTACTGAGTGCTGTCAAAAGAAAAGGTGTTGTATCACAATGGTAAACATGCCCCTGTCCCAACCTGTTTTGGAACTTGTTGCCGGGAGAACGAGTGCATATTTACAATATACAATAACGTTTATCAGTTTGAACATGAAATATCTTGTCTTTGTATCGTATTCAATTGAATATAGATAAAAAAAAAAAAAAGAAAAGAATTTCCAACTCATTGCATTCTGTTTTTGTTTTTGTTTTTCACACTGTCCCAAGATTTTTTTTGAAACTGGAGTTGTATTGAAGAACATAAGAAGAAATTACAAAAGAAGTTCCACATGCAGTGCCAAAAAGTGTAATGTATAAAATAAAATGGAAAAAATAGCAGATAACCTGCTGAATTACACTTATAACTAGAATAGATCTCTACCTCTGTAGTCCTATTGACCATCATCTGTAGCAGTAAAGAATGCGAAAGGAGAAGCATTGTTATGTTTTACTTGCACACACGCTCGCGCTCGCACACACGCACACACACACACACAGAGTACACACACACAGAGTACACATATACAGAGTATACATACACACGTACACACGCACACACACACATTTTACACACATGTATTCATTTTCTGCATGCATATAATTCATCATTTTTCTTTGGTCTGATACCTATTTCTTTAAATAATTTGCCCTTTCTTTGTATTGATATTGCTTTAGGGGGTCAAACTACTGACTAGTGGGCAGTTTTGAATAGGATCATAAGTTTTTCCATGAAGTACTATTATATAGCTCAACACCTAGCTGTCTCTGCAAGGACTAAAAGGCTGTACGTGAATCATTTAACAAAATCAGGGTTTTCAATGATAATCTCTCTGTCCGTACTAAAACTCTATTGAAAACCTGTGCTCTGTATTAAATGCACATGACTTTGCAATGTTGTGCATTGAGCAGTCCAGGATCCTCTATACGTTTTTTTTTTTCCAGGGCAGGATAGTCCAGATAATAAATACAGAAATACTGATGTTCTTCAAATAAAACTTTTCAATACCCCGATATGTAAAAATCCCAGAATCATGCCCAATGATATTTTAAATTCACTTTGTATAATATTTTTTGAATTTTCCCATATTTTTCCATATTTTTAAATAGGAGCCCAACGTGTAGCATACTGAATGTATAATTGTATCAATGACTAATTTAAGAAGTATCTAAATGTATGTTAACACTAATAATTAGGATTTTTTTTTGTTTCATAATTATTGAAAAATTGGGAACTTTAATCTGTTTGGACAGCCAGGAGGGACAGTACAATGGACGGTACCAAGAAGTGCTGTGGTGCTTTTACTGTGTTGCTTGTGGTACTTGTTTGCATTAATAGTGATAAAGGGATATACACTATATGGCCAAAAGGATGTGAACAGCTGCCCAACACATCTATATATGGTTCTTCCCCAAACTGTTGTCACAAAGCAGAAAGCACGTCTTTGTATGCTTTGTGTTACGATTTGCCAAGATTGAAGTGGAAGAATTCGAATGTCACACTGAGCCACCTTTGGGATGAACTACAATGCCTATGGTTCACCCGGCCTTCTTATCCGAAAACAGTGCCCGACCTCACTAATGCTCTTGTGGCTGAATGGGCAGAAATTCCCACGGCCACGCTTTAAAATCTAGTGGAAATCCTTCCCAAAATATTGGAGGCTGTTACAACAAAAAGAGGGGACCAACTTTGGAATGGGGATGTTCAACAAGCACACATGGGGGGTTACTGGTAAGGCTTCCACATATTTTTGGCCATATAATGCATTATGTAATGAACAGCTATACCTAGGAGATAGGAGCAGAAAGAGACAGAAGCATTAGACAGTTATAGCCTACATTATCTATTACCTTTGACCTCAGATGAGTCATTAGTCATTTCCAGAGAAAAATGAGTTCATCAAAATCAACACATGCACACATTCTTTACGGAACAAAAATCCTTTCATAACCTTCACAGAGGACTCATGCTAAGGCTAGGTATTTATACAGATTTCCTCAAAAGTAAAGTGTGCACAACTAAAACTGATATAGTGTTAAAGTATTTTAGATGAATGGAATGAAAGAGAAAAGAGAGGAACCCGGATAGCATCAGGATGAAGACACAGCACACAGGCGCACTGAGACTGGAGAGGAGAGACAAAGAGAGATGGAGACACAATCTAGAGAATGGGCAACAGTACAACATACAGTAGAATACACAATGGAAACAATGATGAGAAACTGTAGCATTGTGGCTCACATCCCCACAAGAGCTACCCAACAGTAACATGAGAGATTTTAAGAAAGAAATGGACAAGATGGTATAGAAGCCCCTAACAGTTCGAGGATTCAGTGTAACACCATGCACATTTCAATGGCTTTTATGATTAAAACAGAGATGCCTCGTTCATTTCTGCTCCTCTACCTTAGACTGGACATCTGCGTTGTGGTCATTCTGGAGCAGCAGGGCAGCTGATTTCGTGTCATCCTTACGGGCAGCAATGTGCAGGGCGGGGAGGCGCACCTTCCCCTTAGTGTCATTCTCCAGGAGGATGGAGACGACCTGATTATGACCCTGCTGTAGGGCAATGGCCAAAGGGGTGAAGCCATCCTGCAAATCCGATATACAGTTAATCACATTTACTCCAATATAAGGTGGGTTTTGAGGCATATAAATCTACGTTGTAAGATATCTTTACTGATGGCCTTGATGCACAATTCCAAGATTTTGACACAGATCTGATTTTTTTTTTTTTTACATTGTTCCTGCTGCCAAAATGCACTAGACTGGAAAAACCAATAATATAACTCTGCTTACAGAAAGTACCTGTGGTTTTGTTGTTTTCACACTAATTATGTCATCTTTAGCCAGGACCAACTGCTTGGTCTGACATGGCCCGAGAAATGTTGTTGTAGACAACCTGCTTTCAGTAGCTACTCAATAGGATTCCTTAATGTTTGTAGCCTCTAAGATATTGCTAAGATAATTAATGTTTCTATTTCATCTGGACTCCACTGACTACCCTTTATGACTCATGTACTGTTTGAGTGCCAAACGAAGAATTTTAGCCAAGCCTATGGTCTCTGTTCAGTGGCCAGATATGAGAGAAGTTTTGGCTTTAGAACCTCATTTTAATACTGGAATTGCAGAAATATACATACATTTGGTAATAAGCTGTTTTATAAGTCAGAATGGGTTGGCATTATAAATGCTGGCTATAATAAGTAAATATCCAAAGACACTGAAGGAATGGGCTGAATGGTATACCAGCAAAGTTTGAGTAGTAACGTTTTTGTTCCTTTTTGTTGCATACCTCAGTTGCTGTGCTCTGGTTTCCTCCATTTTCCAGAAGGTAGCGGACCACATCCAAATGGTTCTCTTGGGCAGCCATGTATAACGGAGTGAAGCCATTCTGCAGCACAATGACACGCAACAATTACCTTCTCTTTAGCACAGCTACTGTATCAGCAAACAGCAAAAGGAGAAGTCATTAAATACGCGGCTCACTTGTGATTGTGCATTGATGTCTGCTCCACGTTTGACCAGGACCTTCACCACATCTCCCTGGCCTGCTAGAGAGGCGATGTGGAGAGCTGTGTTTCCTTTCTGCAGAGTAAGCATGCATTGGTTTTGAGTCAAAACAGAAAAAAAACAATGCACAGTTGATGCCATATTTTAAATTCAACTTTTTTTTTTTTTACAATTATCCCAACCATATTTGCCTTTACAAACTGTTCCCTTGCTTTGTAATAATCAGTTATTACCAAAAAGTACCAAACTTTTCTGCTTCATGTAACAGGTTCAACATTTGTTAGTGTATCACAGGAACATCATTAAGGAGCAGAAGACCACATCTGGTTCCACTTCTGTCAGCCAAGATCAGAAATCGGAGCCTAGAGTGGGCCCAGGCTCACCAAAACCGAACAGCTGAAGACTGGTAACTAGGTGATGTTTCTTTCGCACCGTAGAATGAAATGCATCACTGCATGATTACTGTATGTGGAGCTCATTGCTAGACAGCACTTGTGATCCAGTGTGAGTGATTTCAATCTGAATATTCATATCAGCACACTCCCACTGATGAAGCATAACAATGATAGTCTTGGAAAGAAGGTCTTTAATTAGAAAGGCTCGTAATGATCGAGAGACAAAAACAAGAGGAATGGTGATGATTTATCCATTCCGACAGAGGGAGGTATCCAATTAGGGATTTAACTCTGTGTGTGTGTGTGTGTTAAGGGTTAATGATTTCCACAAACTAAGGTTAATGGTTATATGCATGAGCATGTGCTTTTGGTATATGATTATTTGAGATTGTGTTTCATCACAAGTCGTCTAAAACCAATTCACGTGCCTTGATAGCTTGTGGACAGTAAAGCATGTCTGATTCCCATGCTTGAGATTATAAGTCTTCTCTGAGTGACGATCTCTAGCCATCTCGTCTGGTTCCACTTGTTACACTTGTCTGGGACAACCATTTTTAAAACCATTTTTAAACCATTTTTAAAAGTCTGTTTAGGATTCCTAAAAATACTATTAAATACTGAATTTTTGGAAACTGTAAATATTAAAAAGACTGGTAGTGTATTTTGAACATGCAGTCTCAGATAAGATAAAGATTCCTTTTATGATAGAAAAACGTGGAATGTACTGTAACTATCCAACAACAGGGTGAGTTTTCCAATAATGATTATACATCCATCTATTATATTTACACTGCTTATCCATCAGGGTCATGGTTAAGCTGGAGCCAATCCCAGCTGACTTCAGGTGAGAGGCGGGGTACATCCTGGGCAGGTCACCAAACTATCGCAGGGCTAACATAGAGATGAACACTTCACAACTCATGTTCACACCTATGGGCAATTTAGAGTAGCCAATTGACCTAACCGCAGTGTCTTTGGGATGTGGGAGGAAACCAGAACACCCGGAGGAAACCCACACAGGCATGGCGAGAACATGCATACTCCAAACAGAAAGGCCCCAATTGGTCATAAGGTTCAAACCCATCAGCTACTTATACAGCATAAGTAGCTGATTAAGTAGCTACTAAGCAGATGCAGATAGACAGGATTTATAAGTAGAGAACAATTGAGACAAGAAGAAATTAAGTTTGTTTGGAACACACTCTAATTGCTTACACAATATAGAATATATCTCCCATATAGAAATGATGTGTAACCCCACACACACAGTGAACCAAGCTGAGGCTTGAATTTAAGACACTGGCACTGCAAAGTGGCCATGCAACCCAATGCTACATCATTGCTGTGGATGACTCTACTAGTCCGGTTAATACTACGGAAAAGGCTCACACTCACTCTATCTAATTGTGATGATTTTTGTTTTAATAGAAATTAGCAAAGTACTTTGTGATTAATGAATGGGTCAGGTCACTTGCTAATTTACATATTACGTCAGTTATGAAGGGTTTCTGGAAACACTCAGTAATTACAGAATGTTGCATATTAAAACAACACCCTTGATCAGAACCCTAGATCATTTCTGAGAACTCATTGTAAGAGCAATGTTTCTTAGTGACAAATGATATATCTAAATGCTTTAGATATATTCCAAAGCCTGGTATATTCCAACACATTTATTTTTATTTCATTTTAAGTTGATCTTATTTAATTATCTAAGTGAACTTAAGTCCTGTATGTTCACAGTCCTTTTATTAAGACTTCGAAATACAAGAAACATTAACTGAGGTGTTATGAAATTTGTGGACAATATTTTATAAAAGCCTTGAAACCAAGAACCTCAGATGGACTCCATTTGTTAGTTACCTTTAAAAAGAAAGTGAAGCAATTAGAGCCTTCAGATTTTCTGTATTCTTGCTTTAAGCAAATGTTATCCAACATCCTGTCTTGGGTTTCAGCGATTAGAAACAAATCTTACTCTCGCTCGTGAGATAAACAACCTTGTCCTGAAATAGTTTAGTTCTGGAAGGGAAGCAGTAATTGATCTGTTTAGGTAAATCAATCAATAATGTAAATGTACGGTAAATGTAACATAAAACCTTACATTAGTTCATTAGCCCAAGGAATCATGCTATTCCCCCAAGGTCCATCCCACTCCATTGGCACAGTGCTCACATGACACATCCCAATAATAGCTTGTGAGTAGTCGGTGTGTTTTCATTTGGTTGCCAGTTCTAGATATTACTGACTGCCGAAGCATTGCTGCTTAAAGGGCCTACCTGAAAACCTCTCAGCAAAATTACAACAAGCTTACTGTAAGTCTCTTCTCATTCCTCTCAAACTAATCCCAGGACGTTATTATTCTTCAGGAAGAACTCACCTTCGTTGCGGCGTCCACTGCGGCACCTCTATCCAGCAGCTCCTGGACAAGATCCATGTGCCCCTCCTTCGCTGCCAGGTGCAGTGCATTGAGTCCATTCTGTAGAGATAAAAGAGAAGAAAAAAACCAGCCAGGAATCAACCACAATTACAAAAAAACAAGAAGTTCAAAAAGAAACCAAGTTTTCATGTACCTCCTCATCCATTCCCCCATGTGCTTCCTGACTGGGAGAGCTTACAACAATATTACACACAAGCGGTTTGGTATAAATATCCAAGCAGATATGGATGATCCCACTTATGCTGTGTCACTTTGGCACAGGGAGGTTCCAGAGGATTTCGAGAGTCCATTCAAGATATTAATAACCTAGCAGTGTCTATGTATCTGGCGGCTCCACACCCAGTTGTGTAATAAGCCATACTTTATAATAATAAAAGATGCCAAGCAAACAACACTGAAATATTTCTTCAAATTTCATTTCAATTTTTTATTTTTTTATTTTATGCAACACAAGCAAAACCCTAAAATGCATCACAGAAGCAAAAAAAAAAATGCATTCTGGTACACTTCAAAACAACCACTCTGTATAAAATGGCAGATGAATCAGAGACACTGCTGCTAATCTAATTCTAACAGGAATATTGACATTTCTTGCCTCTTTCGTTGCAACAAAAGATCATTGTACTACAGTATTCAGACTGGATTATATTTCCATGGGGACCTGGGGTAATTCCATTATTTGTGGGTATTACTCTGGGATATGCCATGTATTTGTTTTTCTCCTTCCTCCCCTGAGAAAAATACAGACCAAATTACCTACTTTTTTTTCTTTCTTTTTTTTCTTTTTTGCCAAACCCTTGACCACTGATGCTCACATTTTCTCAATATACAAAAAAAGGCATAACGCTTTGGAGGAGTCACTCAGGAGCCTACTTTGTACTGGTCATATAACTTAATCTCTATTCTGCATACACCGGAAACCCATTAGCAGAAGGAATAGAATCAAAACAATGAGCAAAGCACAATCCCATACAGTGGGTTGATTAAATGGGCTTTTATAATGATAGAAACAATGGGCTATAATATAATAATATAATAGAAGCAGATAATAATGCCATTTTATATTTACATACAGTATAGAACCTTTGGTTTATAGAAATAAATAAATGATTTATCACTGTAAGTTCATTAATCATCTACCATTAGATGCTGAGAAATAAATAAACATGATCATATGACACTGGCAGATGCAGTGAACTGGGTTTTCAGACAAAAATAACCTGCAGCAACTAACTGATATCCAGAAATGAAAGTTTTTATCACAGGGAAATGTAAGATATTACAGACATCAACCAGCGTAACTAATCATATCTGGATGGGGGCTCATATACTGTAGGAAAGAACCTTGTTACATTTGAAGAATATTTTTCAGTGTTGCTCGGTGCAGATTTTTCACAAGTATAGAACGCCTGTATGAATTTTTTAGACACAAAAGGAGGAATTTTAAAATTGGTGTTCTTATCAAGCTACACTATACAGTATGTCTAAAAGTATCTGGACACCTGACCATCACACCCATCATACTGTATGTGGGCCTTAAATACACTGATGCCACAAAGTTGGAAAGAACACAATTGTTTAGGATGTTGCTGTACAGTATGCTGTGACATTACAAATCCCCTTCATTGTAACTACTGTAAGAGGCCCAAAACTGTTCCAGCATGACAGCGTAACTGCGTGTGAGGTCCACGAAGATATGCTTTGCCAAGGTTGGAGTGGAAGAACTTGAGTGTCCTACACAGAGTGCTGAAACCAACCCCAATGGACACTGACTGGACTGGAAAGCTGACAGTAAACCAGGACTCCTCACCCAACATCAGTACCTCACTAATGCTCTTGTGGCTAAATGGGCAAATCCCTACAGCCACGCTCCAAAATCTAGTGGAAAGCCTTCCCAGAAGAGTGGAGGTGATATTATGAGACTTTTTTTTAAATGTATAATGCTCATTCTTTGTTATGTTAATGAAAGAATGCATCACATCACCAGCAAATTACAGTTCATTCAACATGACATGCCTTAACATGGTATAACATACCATGGTTCCTCCATTATCTATACCGCTTATCCATCAGGGTCGTGAGAAAGCCGCAGCCAATCACAGCTGACTTCGGGCCCTGGGCAGATCGCCAATCTATTGTTGGGCTGCTATAACATCTCTAAAAATAACATGTGAATTTAGATCTTTTTTTTTTTTTTTTTTTTTTAAATAGAAAACAATATACTTGCACAATATACTGGTGTTTATAAAGAAAAGCACCTCATAGTTGCTACAAGATGCGTATTTCACGTAACCCAATCACAGACCTGAACCCAATCACTGACATGAGTACAATAATGTTCCTAATCGGTTCCTGTCCTTGGAAAGCGGTGGTATACTGAAGGTGAGGAAAAATTTATGAGGATCTCTGCTGCTCACATTCAGAGGCACTTAATCCATCTCTCTCTGCCTACACCCCCACTCTGTCCTACATTCAGCCAGCAGCACCGACACAGTAGTTTAATCACACCAGACCAAAGCATCGACGGAGGACCTGCTGAAAAGCTCAATTTGATTACCATGTCCTCTCAAAAAGCTTATTTTGTTATGCTATGTAATTGAACAGATCTGATTTAGTAGAACGTTCCTAGTCATCTGTTCAACTGGACAAGAATGAACTGTAATTTGTGAGAGGAAATTAAATAGACCCTGAATGACCGACTGCTCTTCTGACTACCGCAACCACTAACAAATCAACAATGTATACTGTCATATAAACTATAACTACACATAAAAGCTTTACAGAATACAGCAAGATATATATCTACTGTTCTAATGTAATAATGAAATGATTTTATTTTTTCCCCCCAGGAGAACTGTAAAAAATGAAATAAGTGATACTTTAGTGGTAATCATGATGATGAAAATACTTCAACCCAAAAAATAATCAGAGGTAAAGATATATACTTTACTGGATTTATGAGCAGAGATTGATTTGCTCCTGCACAGCTAGCTCCACATGTGAGGATTTATTGATCGCAATGCCATGACAGATCACAGTCACAGGAATTGACTCTTAAATCAGCACATAGGAAGGAATGACAGTAACTTAGGGCGGCAAACATTTACATGTGCCCTCAACTGCAATGTCCTGTGTGCATTTTTTTTTTTTTTTTTTTCAAAATCTTCATCAGGAGATAACAGAGGTGGGTGAGAAAATAAATGAATAATATATTTCTTGGAGAGTAGCATTTCCTCCTTTAGCTTTAACCCTATAAACCTACACTATTTCCAGGGTAATTTCACTAATTTTAATTTAAGCTCCTACCTTGGACATTATAAGTGCTCGCGATACTTGCTGTATCTTGATTATTTTTTTCTTTTCAGGCCAGATCTTCCATCATTTGATATGATACTACTTGCCCATTTTTATTTTCAGCCTTTATATAAAAGAAAAAATGACTGTGTCTTATGAAATTGTCATGTTTTTACATGCTCCTGACCATAAAATGCTGGCAGTAGAGATCTTCTTCCTAATTGTGAAGGGGAGATAATCTGGAATCTGGCAATATCAGGATCATGATGGTGGTATGCTCTATGACTTGTTTGCAAAATTTGTGTTTAGGTTGTAATGGAAATAATGTCATTGTTTTATCAATTGATTAAGATTGCCGACACACCACAGCACACAACAAACAAAATGTTTTCTCGGCATTTAACCCATATGTGACGTGACAAAAAACAGCAGGGGGCAGCTATTTTCAGTGCCTGGGGAGTAGTGCTTGGGGGTGTTCGGGGTTCCTCACTGGTACCTTGCTGGTCGTGGGATTCGAACCTGCAATCTTTCAATTAGGCCACCATCTTTCAAAAGCTTTTCAAAATTCAAAACCTGACAATGCTTTGCTGCACAGAGAAACTCCAAATGTCATTGGAAAGGGTAAATTCTGTGGTTTATTTTGATAAGTGGTACGTTGTGAAGCAACAGGGACTTTGTGACTTATTCAACTGAGAACACAACCGTGAAAATGGGCGATGAAATTAGTGGAAATATTTCTGGACGCAGAGCTGTATGCAGATTGTAACCATGAACAAAATTTGATGCCGGTTTTCTCGCAAACACTTTGTTGGATACACAATAACATAACATTGTTGGATAATCTAACCTATCATAGAGAGGTGACGGAAAAGGTGATGAACCTTTAAGGATTAGAAAAAATGGTGATGAACCTTAAGGATTAAAATAAGATGATTGGAACATGACCGTTGGAAATAAAAGTAAATATGTAGTTTTGAATAAGTCATTTTGAATTCATTTTGCAAATCAAAATGATGTTTTGCTTAACCTAAGGAATAAAAACATTACAAACCAGTGTAAAAACTCTCTCTGCAAATTGCATTTATGTAATATTTTTAAATTAATTTTGTATGACTAATCATTTCATTCTCTCCTGACTGAGCCTTCGCAGTGCAGCATGTGAGTCTTTTACTCACTAGGGACGGAATTATCTATCCGCATAGGTCATGGTTCTAGTGTTTCAAACGCATTGCCAGAACAAGGCCACCACCCACATAGTGAATGGAAAAGAACAAAAGGTCAAACAAGCATGTAAATATGCAATATAGAAATGAAGACAAACTGCATGCATGTGCTTTTATACATTTATTGTAAGATCTACTCCCCAAATTTCCCCTTACCATTTTGGTTGTATTGATTTAAAAGATTAGAGACATGTCTGCAAGGTACTCCTGGACAGCGGCTAAGGAAGGGAACATGCAACACCCCAGTCAGAATGTGACATGTGACTGGTGTTTAACTACACTGCATACACTGTTGCTATAGTGCAGTTGGAATATATTTTCACATGTTAAAACCAAATGATGAAATACATGGCAACAAATTTCTCACTAACTGAATGCTTCAGAAAAGAAAAAAAAAAGATTAAAAGATTTGCTTTTGCAAGGTTATCTAATTAAATGCCAAAAAAAAAAAATTGTGGCTTGTGTGATCTGCTTTTCTTACAGCATTTTGGAGGCATTCAGCCAGAAAATCTATACGCCTATATAATCCTATAGAAATATACGCTTGCTGTCAAGGGAGGTAGTTACCAGTAAGATAAATCTGGGAATCTCTTTCCATCCCATCAGCAGATGCGGAGATCAAGTTTGAATATATCAGCACCAGGTTTCGCAAGAACAGATGTAACAGGTGTGACAGGAAATGTGATAAGAAATATCGGATATGCAGATTTTGAAAGATTTCTGAAGATTGGACAGGATCAAGCTGAGAGAAGAAGGAGTTGGATTTTATGATTAATTCAGATACAGGAGAGCCTTTCAGAAGGAAGCTGTATTTTGAAACACTAGTGGATCTTTCTTGAGAAAGAACTAGCAGGAAAAACTGGGCATACTGATTTGTACATCTTACTAAATTTGCCATTAATATGTAGGAAGGGCCACATAGGGTAAGCGCTTGGGCAAGATGGCAGGATAAGTTTAGGTTTGTAAAATAATCGAGGTTTATTCCTGCCCTTTCTTAATAAAATAAATAAATAAATGAATACCAAAAAGCTCATAGTTAAGCTCATCACTACGAGAACAGAGGTGATGTAAGTGGTGGTGGGACCGTCCTGGCTTTTAGAGGTTTTCCTAAAAATACTCCTTAGGGAAAAAAAAAAAAGTGCTGAAAGTACCAGTGCACCAATTTATGCATTTAACTAATACACACACACAAAAAAATAAAAAAATTTCTTATTTCTACGTTTAATTTAAGCTCTTACCTTGGACATTATAAGTGCTAGCAATACTTGCTGTATCCTGATTATTTTCTTCTTTTCAGAACAGTCTAGGCTAGCCAGATCTTGCATCATTTGATATGATACTACTTGCTCATTTTTTTATTTTAATGTTTTAGCCTTTATATAAAATGACTGCGTCTTATGAAACTGTCATATTTTTAAATGTGACTGACCATAAAATGCTGGCAGTAGAGATCTCCTTCCTAATTGCGTAGGGGAGATAATCTGGAATCTGGAATATCAGGGCCATGATGGTGGTATGCTCTATGACTTAGCAATCTGCAAAAATATGTGCTTAGGTTCTAATGGAAATAAAGTCATTGTTTTATTTGCTGGAAATTCAAAACCAGATTACTCGACAATGCTTTGCTGCATAGAGAAACTCCAAGTGTCATAGGAAAGAGTAAATTCTGTTGTTTATTTCGATAAGTGGTACGTTGTGAAGCATCAGGGACTTTGTAACTTATTCAACTGAGAACACGAGTGTGAAATTGGTGAAAATATTTCTAGACACAGTGCTGTATGCAGATTGTAACCATGAAAAAAATTTGATGAATGGTTGAATGGTTTGCCTAACTATACCCCAGTGTTTCTGTGTCTCACAAAGTCCTGTCAGTCGTATCATGCAATTTGTGAGACTTGTGTTTTCTAGTTGTCTTTCCGTGTTCCTCACCCTCATCTGTGTTACTGTTCTGGATTATGGATTACCTGTTTATTGTTGCTCACCGGTATATTTGTTTACTGGAATGTACATTGATTGCGATTGCTGGATTGCCAGGTCAGTATAAGGCAACATCTAAAGAACCAGCCTGATTTTCCTCCAAATTTGCATTATATTGGAAGTCTTCTTTAAAAGTAAGCAGGGGAAGCCCTTGGGATATACTGACCTTTGGGAGACGGCTCAAAGTGTTACTGTACAGTAGCCTGTTGCTAAGCAACACTCAGCTTCACTGACAGCCATATAAATGATGTACTAATCACATTTATTAACTGGAGATTTTGACATCGTCCATCACAGGACAGGCACAAGAACTGGATTTTTTTTTTTTTTTTGGAAATAAATTATGTTTAACATGTTGCTAAGACCGCAAATTAAAGTGCAACCACCTTCCAAAAAACAAAGAAAAAACAGTTCGGTAACTGATTAAATCAGGATTAAGAAGCTATACAGATAGATGTCTCTTGTTCACTCTTCACTAGAAAGGTCACATGTCATTTAGGACTGATGGACTGATGCATAGGCCACAGTCCTTCAGGCATTATTAGTTATTGAGCTAAAACACAGGATTCAGGCAGGGGAATACTACACTAAATCAACTTTTGGGCTGCAGCTCAGTATCACAGTAACTATGTTTTTCTAGCTGGGTATAATACTGTGTGTATTGGTGTGAGAAAACTAACCTGATTGCAAGTGCCAATGTCCACGCCGCCCTTAAGGTACTCCAGAACCTTGTCGATGTTCCCAGCTCTTGCAGCCCGTAAGAAACTGGTGTTGCTGTCCGACTGGATAATAGAAAAAAGAAAATGTTATTATTAGTGAGGATTCTGCTAAACGAAATTGACCAGTTGATCAGGGGGTAGAAATTCTGTCACAATCAAGCCATGTTCCCAGCTGGTTATGAAGATACACTTTGTCAAGCTTACCATCCTAATACTTAATTAATATCATACGCATCTCTATAGTGATACAACGATTTTTCTCCATCCAACCACCATCTACACCAATTATCCGTTAAGTTTAAGGATCACGGGGAAGCTGAAGAAATATCCCAGCTGACTTCAGGTAAGCGGCAGGGTATACCCTACAGAGAGACCAACAGCCATTCACACTCACATTCACACCTATATGCAATTTATTCTGCTAATCTGGATGTTTTTGGCCTGTGGGAGGAAACCAAGGCACCAGGAGGAAACCCATGCAGGCACAAGAAGAACATGCAAAGTCCACACAGAAAGGCCCCAGTTAGCCAACAGGCTCGGACCCAGAACCAGATTTTTTTGTTTTTAATATAATGCCAAGCACTATCACATGACTTTAACAAAATTTTCAAAATAATTTGCTTAGTCATATGGATGGATACTATACGACCACACACAGTTCTGTTTCCGTTCCGCTTGTATTTAAATGCACAGACATCTGGAAAGGAAAACGTACCTCATGAATTATGTTTACTTTTCAAAACAACCTTTTCCCAACTGCTCAGCTTTGTAATAGCGATAAAAATGCCTTTATTATAATTCTAATCATAAACCTTCATGACAATTGCCGTACTGTGCAATAATTTTATTACTGCTTATTATTGCAGGACTTGGTTCACTGTATCAGCTATTTCCAAAAACACAAGGTGACATTAATATATAAAAGCACATGACTATGGAAATATATATTTGATAGTCAGCACATTAATAGTTATTTCCCTGGTCACAGCAAAATTCCAAATGAATGCTGTGTAAAGCTGCAGCACATAAATAGCAGGAGGACAGGACATTATACAGGAACATGACTAAGATGACATTAGTTCAGCTCTTTAAAACCAGTACTTTTAAGTTAAAAACGAAGCTAACTAGGTGTCTTTGTTTACACAAGGCATGTAGCTAGCCAAGGGCTATGTAATTAGCCAGTGTTAGCTATCTTGTTAACACGCTAGCTTTTAAAATCAACCCCCCTTTTCTCCTCACTTTATTATTATTATTATTACATTATTATACATTTATCATTGAAATTACGTATCAGCTGACATTTTCTCAGGCATTTAACCACCTGGTTTTTAATTTTATTCATTTTTTGCCATTTTATAACGATAGTTAGCTAAATGTTGATGTGATAGCTAGCTAGCTAGCCATAGAATTAGAGAGATAAATGTTTGCTAGCAAAAATAAGCTTTGCCATTTTAGACAAACTATGCTGTAGATACAGAATTACATTACATTGTTTGTTACATGAAACATAATTATGTGATTTCACTATAACCCTAGTCCCTTCCCCGAACTTATACTTGGTCTTCAACTGCTTGTAGCCTATGACGTCAGAGCCACAGACTTAGCCATATACCCAAGCTCAGCTCATAGGCCTCAAAGCAGAATAATTATGGTTAAACATAAGTTTTAAACTCCCGATAGATGTAGGAGTACGTTATTCCATTTTTTAATGCATATAATATTTGTGGTGGTGGGAATTTTCAACAGAAGAGTGTTTAAGGGGAAGGCATTTGCACAATGGCCAAATGTTTGTGACCCCCTCCCTTATGAAAATTAACCATGGTTTTACTATGGTTTTGGGGGTAACTATGGAAACCATGGTTTATGACCAAGATTATACAGGTTTAACTGTAGCGAAACCATGATAAAACCATAGTTAAACCATGGTTTCCATAGTTACCCAAAAAAAACCATAGTAAACCATGGTTAATTTTCGTAAGGGCTGTTTGTGAATATGACAACATGACAGTGAATTTAAGTGTATTAACTGTCACAATTATTTTGTTTTGTTTTCATTTGTTCAAATTACACACACACACACACACACAAAAATATTAGCGAATGCATTGCGAATGCGAATTATGTCTTATTAGAGCATTCTTATCTCATGCCCGACAAATCACACAACAGTAAACGGTTCCCAGATGAGACACAGACTACATAGTGACCATGCAGATGGATAATGATGTCCAAAAACAACAGACATGCTGTGAAAACACTTCAGACAAAGCCCTTATTCATTTAAGGAGCACACAATCAAATCTGACCGTGTGTGCAAATTGCACGAACATTTATGGTTATCTAAAGACTATCTGTGTGATCATCCTGAAGGGGAGGATAATAAATCTGAATATACAAAAACCTTATTGTTATTGTGTTTGCTGTTTTTACAGCACTGTAAGTATAATCACTGCCAATTCATAACAGCCACCAACCAGTGTGTATGAAGTCTATCATATGCTTTTTCTTCAAGAAACATGAAGCCAACCTCAGCATTTTGCCCCCTTGGTCTCCCAGCCAAAAAAAAAAAAAAAAAAAAAAAAGGCAATGGTATTTTTGGGATTCAGGCTGATGATAGGGCTAGTGCTCTTCCATCAGGTCTCTCGTGAGCTATGAATTACTGATTGCATTCAAGAATAAAAACAAATTGCAACTGGACACAGATAATAAATATATAATACCTATTAATGAAATCAACAAATGGACAATAAGCAATGTACTCTAGCAGGAGCTAAGGAAATAAATGATTCACATCTCTAATGTACTACATCATGTTATCTATTTTACATAATCAATAGTGGTGAAGTTACCATCCATCCATTACTTACACAGCTTATCCT
This sequence comes from Synodontis membranacea, assembly GCA_025674565.1. Lineage (NCBI taxonomy): Eukaryota > Metazoa > Chordata > Actinopteri > Siluriformes > Mochokidae > Synodontis > Synodontis membranacea. The sequence goes on from JAOVYU010000051.1 coordinate 16,339,694, forward strand.
TCAGCCCTGCGGCGAAGCTGGAGCCAATCCAAAGGCAGGGTACACCTTGGACAGGTAGCCAATCAGGACAGGCATGGCCAAGTTACAAACTCTACTGAATACTGTATAAGTAGGTTCCATGACAAAATATAGTCTCAAAATTTTAACACTTCTACTAAAAAATGAAACATATGAATATAAATAATTTACGATGGTGCAGCAGATGATACCGAAAAATGCAAACACATTGAGAATTAGCAGTTGTTTTGAAAGCTATAATTGTCAAATCAGATTAATCATGATCAGCCATATGCATATACACTATATGGACAAAAATTTGTGGATGCCTGACCATAACACTCATACATGCTTTATTAAACATCCCAGTTCAGATTTAGTCCCTTTACTGTTATAATAAGCTCCATTTCGGAGCATGTCTGTGGGAATTTGTGTCCATTTGCCACATGAGCGTTAGTGGTGGTCAGGTACTGATGTTAGATGAGGAGGCCTGGAATGCGGTCGGCATTTCAGTTCATCCAAAAGGTGTTCAGTGGGGTTGAAGTCAGGACTCTGTGTAGACCACTCAAGTTTTTCACACCAACCTCAGTGTACCATGTCTTCATTTACCTCGACCCATTGTGCACAGGGACATGGTCATGCTGGAACAGGTTTGGGGCTCTTAGTCCCAGTGAAGGGAAATTGTAATAATACAGAATACAGCAACATTCCAAACAATTGTGTGCTTCCAACTTTGTGGCAACAGCTTGGAGAAGGACCACATGCTGGTGTCATGATCAGGTGTCCACAAACACTTGTCCATATAGTGTATATAATTTGTGTATGGAATGAAAAAAAAATATATATATATATACTGTATATATATGAAAACAAAAACATAGTCCAGATCAGTCCAAATAACTAGGAAAACAGATATTACTGAAGAGTGAAATAAAGTGAAAGGGTGTGAGAGAGACAGAGAAAAAAAGAGAGAGAGAGAGAGAGAGAGAGAGAGAGAGAGAGAGAGAGAGAGAGAGAGAGAGAGAGAGAG
>JAOVYU010000051.1:16363302-16374168 GCA_025674565.1 Synodontis membranacea
ATTACAAATCCCTTAAAATCACACCTATACCGATGATCTCATTCATTGCCTGAGTACCTGCTTTGTAAACAAGCAGACCAATTCATACACACACACACACACACACACACACACACACACTTGCTCTGCTTTGTATTGAATGCATTTCAGCTACACAAGGAACGCTTGAACAACGCAGGCTCACGGGAATCATCATGAATTATATTGATTATTCTAGCATCCGAAATACAGCAAATAAGATCACACCAGTCCAGCCCTGTTACCGTTCCTCTACCTTTCCCACTCTAAAGCATTAAGCTTAAACTGCTTGGGTAAAGATTTCATGAAGTCCTGCGTGTGCCCTGTGCTCTGTGGTTACTGGTGCAAATCACAAACAATGAATGGACACACACACTCCACTTCCTCACACATGAATCCTGTCTGAGAATAAAACAGAAGACTGGTTCTTTCACAACAGAAGATTTTGTCCTTTAATTACTGGCTGTGCCGACAACTGAAATAAGGGGCTCGATTAGAACAGGGATTAGAGTTAATCCGGTGGTCGCAGAAGGACCCACCCACTCACGTGCCCTCCACCGCTCCTTTTTTTTTTGGCTCTTGCTTGTTTAAGTAATGATTGTGGCACACAGGGACATTTGGACTGGAATAAACAGCTTGGCTGAAAAGTGGCCCGTCAGCCGAAACCCCTACACTGCTGCTGAAGATCAGAATTCGCAAAGTCACAAATATAATTAACGCCAATGTAATAGTTACTGCCACCGAGGACCCAAGAGAAAGAAAAGCAGCCGATGCAGGTGATAAATCGTTGAAATATTTATTAGCCGTCAGAGCGCTTTAGCGTGATACATCTAGAACACCATGCGATAAGCAATGCACAATTCACTTCTACTTACCGCAGCAACTCTTTCCTGTGCTGAGATGTTAAACAGAAAGGCATGAATTTAAGCAATAGTTATCTAGGCATATTTAATTAATCCAATTTGTATCTGCATTTGTTTAGTGATCTAAACATTCATATCTGTATTACAATTTGGATGCTCTATACCAGAAGTGTTGTTTTTTTTTTCCCAACGTGGACCCCGATACTACTGTATGTCCCAGAAACTGAAAAACGGGGAGTGAAACAAAACAGGAAAAAGAAGTCGTTTATTTTCCAAACGAGTTATTCGCAATAAAAAGTTTATTCGCAAGCTAGGTTTCTGCCTTTGTGAGCTTCACACTGGTGCTTTTCAACCTTCGGATAAAAGCAAAAGCCTTGTGCTTGCACAACTTTCTGTTTCGTCCTGCAGGATCCCAGTCCTGACATACACGCCTAGCCTCCTATTCACATCCGTAACTTGTGTTCATGCAGAATGTACAGCATCTGTTCAATTCGAATAATTGAGTTCGTATTCGGGTTACATCTGAAGTGCTAACAGACACTGGGTGTTAGAAACAAGAAAAGAAACATGATCTATTCAGTGTTTCTGTCCAGCGTGTCCCCATGATTACAAATTCGAAAGAGTTTCCACAGACCATGTCATCTCTGTGGTCTATGATACGGACGACGGACCAGACAGACTCAGAGAGCAACTTCGTACGCGTTAAATCTATTGAAATCACTGCTGCTCTTTAGAATGCCTATGTATTCTACAGACTGGCTTCTTCTTACCTGGACAGTTGCCCGAGTCACAGTCCGTCCACTCATGTGTGTTTGCGGACAAGTGCCGTCCTCAGAGCAATATCCAGACACAAAAGAATGAGGAAGAAGGAAAGAACAGAGGGAGAGGGCGGACAGATCCACAGTGAGGGACGGCCATGCAGACGGTCACTGCGAGTCGAGTGGATTACTGCTCATCAGGGTGGAGGTATTAGCACGCTGTGATATCTCACACACGCACACACACACACACACACACACGCACACACACACACACAGATGCTACCGACATAGCTTACAGGATTAAGCAGCTAGATATAGTGAAGTCTTTTCATCTGATCCAGAATCAGGCCTTGGTCTGAAGATGCTACACACTGCACACACACCCACCACACACAATATATCTGATATTTGTGTGTCTGTGTTTGTGTGTGTGTGTGTTAGGGTACTAAATCTCCTCTTAAGCCTTCTTGATGTGAACCACAGTAAAATAGCCCTCTGCTACTGGATTCCTCAAATAACAACACACTCTCAGACGCCGAGATAAGAGTGTTTACAATTTGCTACTTATACTTTCACAGATTAATATCGGACAAAGCGTGGATGAAGTTTAAAAGACGGTATTTGTGTGATACTCTAGGAAAATAACAGCATCAACAGCAGGAGGGCTGTTATCACAGCTATTCTTCTTTTATCACCGCAATCTTCAGATGATAAATTGCATTTATCATATAATAGTCAAACTTGCTTATCAGTTTACAGATACGGTTAATGATGTGGAACATCCATGAAACAATCTGGCCGTGTTCTCACGTACATTATAGCAGCTATGGACAGTCCTTGTCCCTAAAACTACTACGATGAGCACATTAATATAAACCTGCAGCCAGCATTCTGTCCGGGCGTGTCAATCAACACCTTCTGACCAATCAGATTCGAGAATTCAACAGCACTGTGATACAACTAATTGAAGTGCATAATGGACATGTGATATTACAGAATTCCTAAATGGTCTCTATCACCAGTCAGAAGCACTGAAAGGCAAAGACGCTAGACACAGGTCGCAAATTCAACCAGTCAGCTCGCAATCTGGGCAGTTAACCATTAACAGCCAGAACGGACACTGGAATACACACAAGTTGTCTGGACATTATTACAATGCAATAAGTGTTTCTTTTACTTGTGGCATAACCTACAGTCCACTGGATTAGCCTTAGGTGTCAAAGTTGGGTCTTGAACCTAATCTAATCTAATATGTTAAGAAAATGCTTCAAATCTACCTACTAGACTTACTACATTCATACACAATTTCACGCCCAGATTTAGTGTGACTCTCCTTTGCCTTTAAAGTCACATCAAATCTTTGTGCTGTTTTATAAGGAAAGACATTATTTCAAGCATCGTGAACAGCCTGCCACGGTTCCTCTGGAGATGTTGACTCCTGTCTGGCTGTCTCACTTACTTCTGCAGAATGTTTTTGGTGATATCAAATTATGTTTATTACTGCTTTATATAAATGGCACGCAAAACTGTCTCTGCAACATTTATTGTTTTGTTTTTTTTAGGAATGGAATGCTTCAGAATCTAAATTTGCTCCTTTCTACTGGCGCGATAATGCAAAAAGAATGTTACAGGACAAATATATATTTAATTATTTATATAAAGAAAAAAATATATATATATATATGTATAATACAGACAAGTAGGCAGACAGACAGATAAATGAATAGATAAAAATAGATAAACAGACAGACAGATAATTAGACAGACAGAACGATATTTAGACAGATAGACAGGAATGCAGGCAGACAGACAGAAAGATATACAGGAAGCCAGACAGACAGACAGACAGATGACACTTCCATCAGAACTGAAATGATTCATCTCAGGGTTAAAGTGATCAGTCAGAATAACCTGTATTGATTAGACAGACTACAAGCATGCAGAAAGACATACAGACAGACAGACAGACAGACAGATAGATATATAGATAGAGTCAGACAGACAGACAGACGACACTTCCATCAGAACTGAAATGATTCATCTCGGGTTTCAAGTGATCAGTCAGAATAACCTGTATTGATTAGACAGACTACAAGCATGCAGAAAGACATACAGAGAGACAGACAGACAGACAGGCAGATAGACAGACAGGTAAACATTACTTCAACCAGGACAGCTGTGTAATAAAATAAATATAACACATTAACTCCCCGTATCATTGTACAGTGAACTGATGGGGAAGCCAAGCCCAGGTGCACTGAGCCAAAAGAGTTGAATCAATGAAATCCATCATCATGTGTCTAGCAGGAGCAAGCTTCCTTGGCACAGAAGAACAAAACGGAATGGGACACCTAGGACTCTTTAAACTAAGCATGTCAACAGCAGCTGATCTGCGCCCTCCACATGAATAAACGTGATAATAGAAGTTAATGTCGTGGTATTTTTGGCTGCTTGGATGGACAGGCCTGAGTGGGAGGCACTTTTTTAAAAGCATTAGTGCAGGTTGCCAAACTGACACTGAAATGCAAGTACTATTTAGAGCTAATGTCTAGTTCACACTAATTGCACCCTAACAGCTAACTTTAACCAACATCTGCTACTATAATATCACAAAGTCTCCAGGTTGCAAAAGCTACATGACCAAAATAAATAAATAAATAAAGGTTAATAAAGGCTAAACGTTTAGTATGTATTTCTATTTATATCCATTTGTTTCTACCTAAATTACCACTTTAGGCCATTACTCAAGACCACAGCTCACTACTCCATTGCACTTTTCTATAGCGCCTCTAGCTCTATCGCGTTGAGCTCCTTGCAGGGATTTGCGGTGTGTTAAACCTCCATAAGACGTTTTAGTAGAGGCTGTTGTGTCCACTATGTCAAAAAGTGGTCACCTGTCTATGGGTCTTCATTCCTGCAAATAAGCATCGGTTCTCATAAATATTTACACCTCTGTGGAACCGCAGTCAACATGGTGACATTTGCTCAAGTGGCTAAGTCCCAATTTCCCATCCCTGTTGTTAGGCACAAGTAGCACCCCACAGTCCCCCCCTGGCTTAAATGAATAATGCATCAATAGACTGGGGGCAGCAGACAGACACATTATTCACAATGGCCTGAGGCGTTCCAGAAGTGCAGGCGCGTGGCAGTGCTCATTAAGCCCGGATTTCATTTCCATATTTTCAATTTTGAAGGGTTTGATGTTCTCCAGTCCAACCTATACATGAAAAGCGGGCAGTGGAAATAGAACCTGAGCACCTCTGACACCAGCTAATAAACCTTACGATACACATAAATATTCCGTAATGATAGGTAGCTTCTGGCTGACCGTATAAAGGTGGAATTCTGCATTTCACTATAACAGCTGAGGCGAATGTGAGATCTGATTTCAACCGAGTAAGTAGGTTTATAAATGCTTATTGAGTCAAGCGCAGACCCGAATTGCCAATTACCATTCTGCAATCCACCTTCAGCTATAAGAAACTTTAGCATTTCAGAGAAATAAATGTCACAGAGCAGTGGCCGCTTGTTCATAAGGGTCATTGAAAAAAAAAACTGCTGATCTGCATCAAGTTCTTGTTCGTAACTTAAGTAGAGTGGTCCAATCAGCAAGCCCAGCAAGTTTGTCAGTGCTTTTTTTTGCAATGTGTGCTGAAGTGTTGCCTTCAGTCTTCAGCTAGAACTTCGTTTGGTCCTGCTACTTCAAATAAAAAAGAAGATCATTTTCGATTATGTCGTAATCATGCCTCCTAGAAAATCTGTCCATTTGTTTTCAGATAAACTAGCGCAAAAATCACTCGAAGCTGCTGATTCTGAACCGTATGTGTGTGTGTGTGTGTGTGTGTGTGTGTGTGAGGCTGTGACGTTGTGCACAGCGAGCGAGGCGAGCCACGTGTCATGCACAGAGTTTGCTGGTGACGGGAGCGCTGACAAAATTTCTGAGCAATTTTACACCGATTGTAAATCATTTCTGTTTTTTGTTTTTTTTTTTTTTGCTCTAATTTGTTCTAGGAGTTGCAGAGTTATTATTACACCTAGTGTTCAAAAATAAGAACTACAGCAAATGCTAATAAAGTGCCACTGGGGCACAAATCATGCTGACGTTCAGTGATTAGATGTTAACAGTTAATGATGACAGGGTTGCCAGATTGGGTTAGCTGAAAAATACCCTGCAGACCCTCTCTCTCTCTCTCTCTCTCTATCTGTCTCTCTCTCCCTCCTAGCATTTGTCCAGTCTTTTACGGGGTCCGCTTTACAGTTTTTACGCCGGATGCCCTTCCTGAGGCAACCCTTCCCATTTATCCAGGCTTGGAACCAGCATGCAGGAATCCACCGGAGTGTGCACCCCCTTGTAGCTGGGTCTTTGTACAGCACCTGGTATTCTCTGGATGTCTCCCATCCAAGTACTAACCATGTCCGCCCCTGCTTAGCTTCCGAGAACAGGCGAGATCGGGCACCCCCAGGGCAGCATGACTGCGCCCTGCAGACCCTAAGGTCTTGTTATATACAGAAAATGATCAGAATGAACTTTCCTCAAAGGTAGGGAAAAGGGGACTATGAAGTGGCTAACGTCCATAAATCGTCCTTGTTTGACACACAAAGGCTGACAACAGAGTAAAAACGTTTCTTCCGTTTCCAGTGCCTGAATTTTTCTTAGTTTCAGGATTCTTCAGGAGGGGAAATACACCTGGTTTATTGAACACAGACAAACAAGTTACGCTAGATAACTTTGTTGTCGGCTCTCAATCCTTCCTATTACGGGGTTATTCTAAAAAATACCGTTATTAATGTTGTCCTGCCTCGTCAAAATCTACAGTCATGAGACTCCTCCGTTACAGGAGGAAAAGTTGCTGTGAATCATTCGAGCAAATTTCATTCAAGCAGTATGGCAAAGTTGAACCAAAGTGGACGAGACAATGTGGCATTGTGTGGGCTGAACTCAACAATGCATGAAGACAGCGTGAGGCCTGAACAGAGGTAGAAAAGCCTCAGAATGATGTTCCCTTAGTATCAAAAGCACATTGATAGGATCTCAACAAAGCTTTTCAGATGGCAAATGACACAGCGTCCAGTGTTTCAGCTGTGTGACATTTTCAGAAAGAGAAACCAGGCTTTAGCTCATAGTCAGATCATTATGCACACTGACACACACGCAGTCAATGGCTTTCTTGTTCATCGGGAACCGTCTGAGGACGCCGCTCACTTTCTCACACTCTTCCTCGGTGTGCGTCATGGACGTACAGAAAGATCCGTGAACGGCAAGAGAGAAGCCATAAATCAAAAATGCCTTACCAGTGAGTACCAATGGGATATAATGTAATCTCTGAACAACATATGAGGTCTAAATGTGCTATTATGTAAAATGGTGTAACAGGAGATCTATTCCTCAGGACACGGGAACCATTTTACCACAGAAACCTTCCATTACATAAGAATGCCACGACAGCCCATGCGCACCATCAAAACACACCCGAAAGAGATGGCAAAGAGATTCTGAAAACCAAGGCTTCTATTTGGCTAATCTTGCTGTTGGTTGCATTCTAGATAAGAAAGCCAGCTGTAGCAGGGCTCTGTAGTCATTAATCACAATTAGCAAACAATACACCAGGCTGACAGGACCAACGTGCGCAAATGCAGTTTGCCCATGCATTATTAGCATTTATTCATCATTTGTGATCTACACACTGCACCAATTCAAGAAGTGAAATGAACCGTGCTAATTAGCACGGATCACTTAAGAAGTAAAAAAATGGCAAACACTTTGGCAGGAAAAAAAGCTACCCTGAGTACCCAGGTTAAAAGATTGAAGGAATCAATTTAATTGTTCATGCATTTGCTTATTTACTCACTTATTAATTCCTTTCTTTCCGTTAAAATGTTACTCAAAGTTCCACTCGTTTTATTGGAGTGGTAGCTCAGTGATCGGAAGGTCGTGAGTTCAAGTCCCAGTACCACCACGCTGCCACGGCTGGGCCCTTGAGCAAGGCCCTTAACCCTCAACTGCTCAGTTGTGCAAATGTGATATATGTAAGTCGCTCTGGATTAGGGCGTCTGGCAAATGACATAAATGTAGACTGTAAATGTACAGTAGTGCATCATCACTAATAAGTCACAAGTGTTGGATCAAACAATGAGTTCTTTCTGAATTACGAGCATAAAACCTAATCCCCGACCGAATATAAAACTGAAAGCTATCACGCTTCTCTAAAGCAGGGCTGTATTTGGGGTTTAAGCTCTGTCCCTTGTCTCATTTGCTGGTAGAAAGGAGATGAGATGAGGAAAAATCGCAGAACAAATAGGATTGCTGGAACAAATGGCTTGGTTGCTCTGTAACTGGATTACGTCTGAGACTGTGAAGATGCCGCTGTGAAAGCAGCCTCTGTGTTATACGTGTGTGTGTATATATAGATATATATCACTATGTTACGCCTCTATGGCCATAACACAAATGTTAATGGAGAGACAGTGAAAAGTCATGTTGTTAACAGAGCCGACCTGTGTAACGAACACAGACATACAGTAAGGGAGAGGAAGAGGAACAGGAAATGAAAGTAACAGCTGAAGTAAGAGCAGCGAGTGACGGAAAGCAGAAAATGAGACACCAGGCTCAGTAGGGAGATGTGTGAAAGAGCCAAAAAAAATTCAACTTTAGAAGGCAAAGAATTAAGAAGGGGAAGAAAAACAAGAGAGCTTTCCGGACATATCACTGTAATCAGTCATTTTAGGCTGGAGTTTTCTTTTCCCAAAATCCTTCACGAGATTGAACACTGTATACTGTATGTGTGTGTCAGAACAGTAAGTAATATCTGCTTACTCACATATTTCCTTAAACACTACGAATCCAGCAGATTTTCAGCGAGATCAGGATGCCATAAAACAGAGATCCATTTTTTTCCCCCCAGTAAAACAGATAATGTATGAGCGTGTGTGTGTGTGCTTGTACTTGCTATATATTGAGGGCAGAAACATGTATTAAACCATCGAAGTGAGGGCATTTTGGCTGGTCGTCATTTTTTCAAAGGGCTGTTTGACGGTTAAGACCTGGCTTTATGGTTCGTGTTCTGAATGTCTTTAGGTTAGTTTTAAAGGTAGGGTTGGGGTAAAGGGATAGGCTTTAACAGTTAGGATTACCCACTTATAATCCTCCGGGACAAGGCGAAAAATGATGAGATGGAAAAAAAAATAAAAATTGATGCCATATAGGACCTGGTTTGGGGTGGAGACCTTGCCTGGGAACAGATTCAGCTAGGGTCTCATTTGATAGGTCCTTGTGATTGTCCATAAAGAGAGGAAGAATTTGGTTGGTGAAGAAAGAGGAAGAAAAGAAAGGGGAGGGAGGAACGTTATGTTTTTGATCGGAGGAAAAAGGCGGGAAAACGCAAAGGGGTTAGGGTTGGGTTGGGCTAGGGAATGCATTATGTCAATCAGTGTCCTCACAAAGATAGAAGTACAAGCATGTGTGTGTGTGTGTGTGTGTGTGTGTGAGAGACAGGATATGTGAGGTGACAATTTATCCTTGACTGTTATAACACAGGCCTAAATATAACACTTTGATTGGTGTATCAGGAAATGCATGTAATTGGGAATGTCACCATCTATCCTGTCAAAGAAGTTTAAAAGTTAGGGTTAGGGTTAGATCAGGTTAGGTTAAACAATGAGTAAGGTGTTCTGGAGACCTGAGAGTGAGCTTTCTGAAATAAAATATAATTTACACCCTCATCAGAAGGCTCACTGAACGGTTCCATGAGTATAAAAATGCTATCGAATGTATGCTTTGGCTCTTCCTTATCATATGAGTGTGAAGGCTATCACGTGGTTCCTCTGAGACGCATGAAGCCAGCCAAACTCACTGTTCCAACCTGCTGCTCATGCTGCATCGCAGGGGGGCGGAACACGCTCTGAGGAATCTATCTACCCTTCTCCATACATACATCAGTGCACAGACATCCCCGATGATCTGCTAGTGTCACTCTGATTGATACTGGAGGGAGAGTCTATGCCATCCCTGCCACTCAGAAAGCACAGCCAATTTTGCTTCCATGGCTCCGGGCCACATGTATTTATCTACACCGTATAGAATGCCGTTCATGGCATTATTTTGTCACTCATTTATTAACAGTAAATTCATTTGAGATTTTTGAGTATATTGGTTAAAAAAAAAAAACTGACAGAGGAATACTAAGGGTTTAACTGAAAAAAAAAAAAAAAACCACAGACGGTAGAAATTAGGTAACTAGGAACCTGAGGAACTCATTTAATGGTTATATCACAAGCGTTGCTTGTGGAGATCCAAACCAGAATCACCGACACACAACCACAGCCTGTTATTCAAAAGCCCTCAGTGCTACAGTGCTCTTCAAATACTGGCCTCTGACTGTGCCAATCCATTAATTCATTCATAAGCAATCTGAAATGGATAAAAGGAAATTACAGACAAAGAACGAACACATCCGTAATGTCCGTGTTGGAAAAAAGCCCTGTACATTTCAAAGGATGAAATAATTGCGTTAGCATGAAAAGAACGTTCAAACATGAACATCAATGACACTTTCCAGACCTCCAGTTCATTTTATAAATATGCCTCTCACTCATTAATAGCGCACTAAATAAAAAGCAGACTGGTGCAGATAAACCTGGGCACATTATTAAGATTTGGAGTGAAGGAAGCAAAGCTAGGATCAAATTCCGTGTATATATCATTACATATACACTGTAGTGTACTGTTTCAGTATGGGTCCCTTAACCCTTTATAGGACACTAACTGAAATACATGTGAATTTAAAATTTCAGTTCTAGAGTGTTATTAGAGCAGACCTGGGCAAACTACGGCCCACGGGCCACATCCGGCCCGTGTAGTGATTCAATCCGGCCCGCTAAAGGAAAACATACGAAAACAAGTCGGCGAAAACATATGATAGGTACCAGCCACAACCCCCCACCCCCCTGTCGGAGATCGCCAGGTCCGGCCCAGCTGTAGAATGTAAAAAACAAATGTGGCCCGCGAGTAAAAAATAACTGCCCACCCCTGTATTAGAGGACAAATTTTATCAAAGATTTTTATTATGGAAATCAAGGTCAATGTAGTCAATGTAGTAATCAAATAGTTACCATACTGTATATGGTTCCTTGCAGGTCTAGAGGAAACACTATTAATATGACTTCAACAACATATAGGTAAAAAAAAACACACACACATTGTAGTGCATAAATAAAACAAAAATAAA
>JAOVYU010000051.1:16407107-16418257 GCA_025674565.1 Synodontis membranacea
AATGGAAAGTAGAGCTCCTGCATGTAGACTGAAAAACTGAAAGCAATATAGATATTAAACTACAAAAAACTACATCATTGGCATCTAATAAGACAAACAATCGAAAGAACGAATGAATGAGAAGAGAAGGTGGCAAAAGGGTGTTATTTGGTCCTTAACAGACACTCACAATTGGGTGCAACACTATCCGCTCACATGGCTTTCTCTTTCTTTGTATCCGCTTACCAGTGAGGGTTTATGTCCATGTCACAGGTGTGTAAGTTCCATGAGCTTCCATGAGCAGAAGAATGTGCTGGATGAATGTCACACGAGCAGACCGAGCTGTCAGTCAAAGGCCAGTCACCTTCAGTGCAGCGGGTGCTGATAGACGAGGGTGTAGCTGAGGTCAGGACAAGATTTAAATAGCTGAACTGTTGGCATTTGCAGACAAATTACTGTAAGCTAGACTGAAGTTTGCTTTGCTAATATGTAGTACATGAGCAGAAACAAAGATGCATTCTTTCTCATCATTTCTCAGAAATGTCTAATGAATCATATCAAATCAAAATCAAAATCAAATCAAATCACTTTTATTGTCACATCACATTACTGGTACACTGGTACAGTACATGTGAGTGTAATTCTTGTGTGCGAGCTTCACAAGCAATAGTGGTGTACAAATATAAGAAATAAGGAAATATATAAGAATAAAATATAAGTTAAAAAGAAATATTAGAAATAAATGTGCAATGTATGGTATGAATATACGTATGTACAAAATATAAGAGTGAATGAACATTAAATATATGAATACCATAATCATAATATCAATATTAATATCACAATGTCCGGTAGATACTCTTCCAGAATATGATGGTTCTGAGGACAAACTGCAAAGCTTAAGCTAGTCATGGTTTCAGAACAAGAGTCAAACATAACATCTAAAAAAAAAAAAAAAAACCCTCTTCAATTCAGTAAGCAGAGCATACACTCACTGGCCACTTTATTAAGTACACTTGCTTGTTAACACAAATAACTAATCTTCAATCACATGGCAGCAACTCAATGCATTTAAGTATCTAGACGTGGCGAAGACAAGTTCAAACCGTGCATCAGAATGGGGCAGAAAGGAAATTGAAGTGTCTTTGAACGTGGCATGGTTGTTGGTGCCAGAAGGGCTGGTCTGAGTATTTCAGAAACTGTTGATCTACCGGGATTTTCACACACACAGCCATCTCTAGGTTTTAGAGAATGGTCCAAAAATGAGAAAATATCCAGCAAGCAAGGGTTGTGTGGCCGAAAATGCCTTGTTCATGTCAGAGGTCAGAGGAGAATAAGCAGACTGGTTGGAGATGATAGAAAAGCAACAGCAGCTCAAACAACCACTCATTATAACCAAGGTATGCAGAATACCATCTCTGAACGCACAACACGTTGAACCTTGAAGCAGATGGGCTACAGCAGCAGAAGACCACACTTAATGTGTGGGGGATATTTGCTTGGCACACTTTGGGCCCCGTAGTACCAATTGAGCATCATTTAAACGTCACAGCTTACCTGAGTATTGCTGCCGACTATGTTCATCCCTTTATGACTTTTTACTTCCAGCAGAATAATGCACCATGTCACAAAGCTCAAATCATCTCAAAATGGTTTCTTGAACATAACAATGAGTTCACTGTACTCCAATGGCCTCCACAGTCCCCAGATCTCAGTCCATTAGAGCACCTTTGGGATGTGGTGGAACAGAAGAGTCACATCATGGATGTGCAGCCAAAAAAACTACTGCAACTGTGTAATGCCATCATGTCAATATGGACCAAAATCTCCGAGGAATGTTTCCAACACCTTGCTGAATCTATGCCACGAAGAATTAAGGCAGTTCTGGTGGCCGGTGAGTGTATTTACAAAGTGCAAACAAACTTTATATTCCTAAACCTGTTGTTAGAACTGAAATGGATTTTTTTTTTTTTAACATAAAGCAATCATCAATACATTTTGTAAGACTATAAAACAATAGTCTGTCCTGCTCACCACCCAGCTATGACTACATGAGGTTGGTGTGTTCAGTACATGGTCATTTCTATATCTTGGATAATACTAAACTGTATCACCCTATAGTCATTATTGTATCACTATACTATTGTTTTTCTTGTGGTCAGAACAAAAACAAATCCTTTTGTGGTTAAAGTAAACAGTGTTAGGGTAAGTATTAAATAACTCTACATATACTTCCATTGATTTTCACTTCACATCAACTCTAAAGAGAGGAATAGTTGTAAAGAATCCTTCTGAGCCATCAAGCAAACTGTACGACTGGGGGTGCTTTTTTTTTTTTTTTTACGGATAAGCCAACTTTATAGCATGACAGGCAAATGCACCTTCTCCATTAAACTGGTTATGGGCTCAATATTTCAATTTCCCTGTGTAAACGAGGTCTATGGATCTAAGCTACACAGTACCCTCATTTATGGACATGGCATATTCGTTCCTAATAAAAATGAAAGTGATAAAACAATAACATAAAACAATAAAAAGGCATGAACAGCATGGTAAACTTTAAATATCTGAAACTTAGTAGTTGTCAGTGTCAGTGTATGAAATCAGCCATACAACAGTTTTTGCACTCCAGCGACTTCACATATTCATCTCGCAGTAAAGTCTTTTACATTTCCAACGCTTCGGTTTGTAATCATCAAGACATCGCCATCTGTTGGCAGTGTGCACATTTTGCAGCTCCCATTTTCCAGCTGTTTTTCCAAATGAATTTTAAAATGACTTGATATTTGTTTTAGAGACACCATTTATTCAAGGCACAAAATACACAAAAGGCAAACAAATCAGCATTTCCTAAATAAAAAAAAAAAGATCTACTTCACTTAAAAAACCATTAATGAGCTAATATATTATCAAAAAAAAAAAAAAAAAAAAAAACACCATTAAAAACAACACAAACATTGTAATAAAACATGACACTTAGGGGATTAAACTGCATATTTATATTTGTACAGTTCAAATAATTGAACATCGCTTCTTTTAATTATTGCACAGTAATGACCATTTTTATTTGTACATATATTGCTTGTAAGCTTGTTGCTTTTTTTTTTTAATTGAATTTTTAAACTATCAAAAATCTCTTAGTTAAGAACTTACTACGATATAAATATAAAATGAAGATCGGCATGTGCGTGTATATTTATATGTGTACATATATACACACACGAGGTGTTTTCATGGCTGCATAACTGTTGCCGAACATGGTGCATTACTCTTAATGGCTTGTGATCAATAGATTTATACACAATGAATATGACTACTATAGAGGCATAGTTTTCTGCTTGCATCTGGGTGTACAGGTCAAAAGACTGCATGAAAAAAGTCTGTAAAATTCAATATGGAAACCCAAAAATATGTGAAGTGCAAAACAAACTCCATCTTTTACAGCAGTATGGGCAATGTACTTCATCTGATCTAGTAAACTGCATTAAGAGGAATATAAACTAAAGGTCATAATGTTGTACATTGACATGACATCAGATTGGAATATATTTAAATTTGATCTAAGTTTTTACGACTCACTGTAGAAATGGTTTACACTAATAACAGCAGTAACACAAACATGAAACAAGGTGCACAACATGAGCTCTGGTCGACGTTGTAACGCTTACAGCTATGTGGAAGTGCATGCCGTCATAGATGTTCTACATGTAGTTAGATGCGCAAAAAGTGTTTTGAATTTCTTTTTGCTTTATATGACACTATTTTAGGATTAATTACATCATATGCCTAAATTTTGCCTAGATTGTCCTCATATTTCAATTTCATTACATATTCATTACATATAATAAAAGCCAGCTGCTTCAAGATAAATATTGTACACAGCTTTTTCAATATGTGCTTATTGTGAGCATAAATATAACCTCATTGTATTTAAATTAAAATAAACAAAGAAAAAACATGCACTTGTTGATGTAAGGAATCCTTCTGAGCCATCAAGCAAACTTTTTTTTTTTACGGATAAGCCGACTTTATAGCATGACAGGCAAATGTACCTTCTCCATTAAACTTGTTATGGGCTTAATATTTCAATTTCCCCGTGTAATCGAGGTCTACGGATCTAAGCTACACAGCGCCCTCGTTTATGAACATGGCATTGTATTTGTTCCTAATAAAAATGAAAGCGATAAAACAATAACATAAAACAATAAAAAGGCATGAACAGCATGGTAAACTTTAAATATCTGAAACTTTCACTGTATTAAGAGCGTCTTTAAAAGAACCTGATACCTGATTCAGATTGTGTAACGGCATTCGGATAAGAAGTGGCGCATCTGCTAGGGATCATATTTATGCTCACAGGTCTATAGAGCAGGTGGGTGAAAATGTACCTCAGGCTTCAAACTGAATACTTGTGTCCAGCACATTTAGTTGTGGGAATACAGTAAGTGTGTGTGTGTGTGTGTGTGTCCTAATACTGGGGTTTCCAGAACATGATCTGTTTATCTTCCCCTCCTGTGATGACAGTGCTGCACTGCTCGTTCATCCAAATGCAAGAGACGGGACCTGAAAACAAGGTGAGGTAAAACAATAAAGTACACACAGCCACAAAGAACCATAAATATATATACAATCATTTACAGAAATGTACAGGCGATGCTGATCATTGCTTGATCGTATGGATTATCCTTGTTTTGCTCTGTGTGTACGTGTGTGTACCAGAGTGAGCCGGGATCCTGTGTGTGATCTTGCTAGTAAGAAGATCCCAGAGGAGCAGGTTCCCTGACTGACCTCCAGACAACACAGTGCTGCCGTCCCAACAAAAACACCTACACTCGCGGAAAAAAAAAAGAAAAAGATATGATATGATATATGTGTGCAAGTAGATACACTAAAAATCAGATCAAAAGTAACTGAAGCCACATTTGACATTAGTTAATGCATGTTACTGTAGCATTGGGAGTGTGAAAGAGGTATAAAAATCTGTCTTGACCTAGACCTCTATCCCCAACCACTAAAATCAGCTAAATGAACAATGGTCTTAACATTTATCGTTAACTGGAACTTCAATTTATAAGATATGATGGCACGGAGTGATATAGACTCACTGGCATTTTAATAGGAACACCTGTATCCCAGCTCATTCATGCAATAAAATGCTTTTCTGCTCACCACGGTTGTAAAGAGTGGTTATTTGAGTTACTATATACCTAATGGCAGATGTAATCCAATCCAATCTCTCCATCGTCTTCTGACTGCTCTCATTAACGAGGCGTTTCTGCCCACAGTCACTCGCCAAACTGTCTATCCTCTAGCAGCTGCTGTGTGTGAAAATTCCAGGAGAGCTACAGTTTGACATTCTCCACCAACCATGGTCAAACTAACTAAGGTTAAACATTTTCCCTCCATTCTGATGTTTGATGTGAACTGAAGCTTGATCTGTATCTGCATGATTTGGTGTATTGTGCTGCTGCCATTTTAGTGGCAGACTGGATAATTGCATGCATGAGCAGGGGCACAGGTGTTCCTACTAAAAGCAGAAACCCCCTGATCCTCTATTTTAATTTTTTTTTTCAACATTCTGAATATTTACTCTCTGCCAATCTCCAATTTATTCTATTGTCTGCATAACCGAACAAGTGAATAAATTCATGAATGAATATAACATGCAAAAGCGGTGTTACCTCTGTTCTTCCTCTGCAGAAATTGTAGAAAGTAGTGTGCCTGTCTGTACATCAGTAACCTTCAAATACAAATCCTCACCGACGCTCAGGATGTTTCGACTGTCTGAATGAGACACACACACACACACACACACACACACACACACACACACACACACAATATCGAAAGACAAATTGTCAGAAATCTCAGCATTAGTGTGCATACAGGTTGCTTTATACACAAACATATGCGCGCATGCACGGACACACACAAACACAAACACACACA
This sequence comes from Synodontis membranacea, assembly GCA_025674565.1. Lineage (NCBI taxonomy): Eukaryota > Metazoa > Chordata > Actinopteri > Siluriformes > Mochokidae > Synodontis > Synodontis membranacea. The sequence goes on from JAOVYU010000051.1 coordinate 16,413,036, forward strand.
CGCACCAGGACTAAAGGCCACTTGGTGGATCTTTCCAGAATGACAGGTGAGCTGATGCAGGATGGAGAAGCTGGCGAGATCCCAAACACTGAGGGTGCCCTCTTTTGTGCCTGATGCCAAGAGTGTGCCGGCATGGCTGAGAGCTATAGTGTTAACCTGTACAGACAGATAAAGTCATCCCATAATTTAATTTCAGCTCATCCTACTTAATGTGTTGATTTATACTAGTGCTGTGATAAAGAAATACGATATAGTTATACCCTTGGATATTTTACAAGATTTTTAAATCAAACAAAAAAAAAACACAATGCAAAAAACGCAATGTTGACAACAGAGGTTTGATAAACTAATGAAGTTTAAGAAAAAATCATTTCATAAATTTAGAGTACCCGTTTTCCTAATCATGCAAATACAATACTAGCTTGTACAAATATTATAATCAGAAAAAAAAATCTTTAAAAAAAATATTCCATCAATTCTAGACTCAGCAGTGACGCAGGTTCACCTTACAGCACAAGTCTCCGGAGAAATGCTAAAGCCTTACTCACCCCGGCCTCATGCTCCAACTCAGCCAGCAGCAAAAACTGCGACCTCTTATTATTGGAAAAATCTGCAGCTACACACTTCCACACCTGCTCACATGCAAACAGGAGCAATTAGCATTCAAGGTGATTACATTATACAATATAATATCTACGCAGTACTATTTCCTGGTTGCCTCACTAATACGTTCACTCATATTAAACACAGCTTAATGGATTATTTCAGTATGATTATATTAAATTACATAGTTATACAGTAGAGTTGAATATACCTGGTCATACAGTAAGATATTTCAGTTTCAGTATAAATTTTTTTTTTTGAGGGAATTTGGAAAAAACATGTTAATTAACATTTTTGGATTTATATTCTGAATACATTTTCCTTTAGTATGCAAACATGCTTTAAACAGCAGCCATACACCAAACCACTGAGGCTTATTTAACCAACTGAGATGTCATACTCCCTGAAAGAATGCCAGACATATTAGTATTATTAGCCCCCTTAACTTGTCTTCTAGAGCAGCAGTCCCCACCCTTTCTTGTACCACGGACCGGTTTCATGCATGAAAATTTTTCCGCGGACCGTGTAGAGGCGTGGGGGTTCGCATAGCGGGTGTGGAGCTTGTGTATCACCTGTTGCGATGAGCCCGTAGCTTAGGTAGGAATCTTGGTATTTTCATTAAAATGCAGCTTTCTTTTTGCTGACAGACCCATTCTGGCCCTTCTGCTGTCCCATTGTTTGCTTGTTCCTTCCCGAAAAAGTTTTGTTTTTGGCTCTTTTTTTTTCCCCAAGTGAAACGGCGTGCCAGAGTCAAGTGCGGTAGTGAGGCGAGGGCGGAAACAGTCATTTTTCAAAATAAGATCCGGAAGACTAATGAAAGAAAAATAACCATAATTTCAACCACTAAATTCTTTTCTTTGCGGCCCGGTACCAGGGGGGTTGGGGACCTCTGTTCTAGAGTACTATTAATATTCACTCTTTGCAGGGGTGGACAAACCATGAATTTATTTGCGAGTTCCCAGAGCAAGTAAAAGCTGGCTAGGCTAAAAAGTGGAAGCTGAAATAAAACAATATTATATATTAATAGTTAATAGTTGCTGAGCTGTCCAGTTCTGAGGTGCGTTCAATTTAGCAAACGAAGGCAAACATTCCTGAACATTTTCAGCTTTTCTCTCGCTTTGAGTTCACGGTGAATGTTTTCAAACACACAAACAGACTGAGGAGATAATATATACTCAGACATTGGGCAGATGGTGGCCTAATGGTTAGGGAAGCAGCCCTCTAACTGAAAGATTGCAGGTTCGAATCCCAGGGCCAGCAGGTACCTCTGAGGTACCCTGAGCAAGGTACCGCCCCCAAGCACTGCTCCCCGGGCGCTGAAAAAATAGCTCCCCCCTGCAGTGTGTCACTTCACATATGGGTCAAATACAGAGAACACATTTCATTGTTGTGTGCTGTGGTGGGTCAATGATGACAATTAATCACTTTCACATATACTCAAGGGTTCGACTTTATTGAATCTTCTTTTAATAACTCAAGTGGTTAACTTGGCTATCAGTCACACCGAAACTCTTTCTGAAAGCCGTTTTTTTCGTTTTCAGTCCATGGAATTAGCTAAGCGGCTGTATTGCTCTCTGTTAGTTTAGGCATACTGTATATCACATACAGCTAGAGCATTAGGTAAATGTTTAAAATGATAACTTGATTGTTATTAGTAGACTAAAGTATTAATGTTGTCCGAGCATGCTGATCTGGCTACATTTGTAACGGTTACACAAAAATGTTTTAAATTTCAAAGAAAACCTGTTCGCCCAGAACAATTGCCTTAGTTCGCTGAATTTGAATGCATTCCTGGTGATGCAAAAAAGGGAAGCAAGCAAGGGTTATCTAACAATCATAAACATAACTATGGAAGTACTACTGATGTACGTTGCGTGGTTTTAACAGTATGACACTGAGATTTGGGTCATTTCAGTCCTCTGACCTTAACAGTGGAGTCCCATGATGCCGTGTAAAGCTGGTCGTCTCTCCAGCAAACTTGACTCACTGCATCATCGTGACCCATGAGTGTGTCCTGCCTCCTGCCATATGCTATTGAATAAAAGTACCTAACGCCAGAGAAGGAAAGGGACACAGAGGAATTTATGCAAGGGGGTGGAAAAAACAGGAAAGGGGACGTTAGACGATGACTTAGACAGAAATAATCAGGTAAGCTGGCCTGTAAGGATGAAAATGTTTTTTTTTGTTTTTTTTTTAAAGACTTACACATTATTATCCCATGAAGAACAAACCACTGTTTTATCTTCGGGCAATATCACACAAGAGGACAATGCCTAAATGGACATGGAGGGAATAAAAGAAAGAAAGACTTGTGTTAGGAATGCTTACATGTGGATGACTAAACTGTCATTAAAATAGTTCATACGTCTTAAACGCAGTTCAGCATGCTTTTCATTATGCTCTCAAATCCCAGTTGTAAAAGTAAAATAGAAATAAAATCTATAAAACATTTATTTGGAGGAGTAAAATAAAAGATGATGAGATAATAAATAGCTGAAGCATTACAAAGTTAGTTTTCAGTCGACTGAAGAACATGCGACAAAGAAAAGTGTCCCTTTAAAAAAGCACAGATAAACACATATAAACTTATGTGTGTGTATATAAATAAAAAAAAATTATTTCTGGAGAACACAGGAAAAATAAATATGTCCTTTAAGTTTTGGTCAGCTTTAAACATAGTAATAACAGGCCATAACTACAAACCATGTACATATTAAGACGTAACGTTTTCAGGAGAATAGAAAGAAAAGGCTGCTTTTCTCGTCTTCAGGACAATCATTAAATTCCCAATTGCTGCTCAGTTATAAAATAAATACTACCGAAAACAGGAGAGAAGTATGATGATCATTATTTGCGCTCACTTTTTTTTTTTTAATAGCGCGCTGGCTGCAGCATTTCGCACGACGTTCGAGACGTCTATTACGAAGAATGGTAAAAGTGTGAACAGGTTAAAAAGAGGCTGATTACCATGTTGGAAAAGGACACACTCCTCTGTAGTGCACTGCTTTCTTTAGAAAACATCTTTAAGGTAGAGTCTGTAATACAAATAAAGAGGTAACTGGACGTAAACGACAGTAATCGGTGGAGATTAAATCAGTGGCGAGTCCTTACCTTGAGACGTCGTGAAAACGGACACCCCGCTTAGAGTTACCGCAATTCCTGTCACTGGTCTGAAAGGAACAATTCGACACTGACGTCAACACGATACACACTTGCACATATACAATACATTCAGTACATACAAACAGAAATGAACAAACACAGGCAGACATACTCTTTGTGTATCTTGTGACTGGACTGCAGAGTGAGTTTGTTCATGTTGCTCCAGGCAAGTGTCTTGCTTTCCTCTGTCAGATCCTCAAACGACTCCATGCTGGGAGAACCTGAGTACGGACATGGACGTTAGTATACACGCGACTGGACCGAACCGGGGTACTGCACTGATGCGTGAGCTACGTGACGCGTGTTAACCTGGCGAGAGGTCACTGGGCGATGTGCTGAGGCTCGAGACGTTTTGGAAGCGGGGAGTGATGCGCTGAGGATGAGGTTTGGTGAAAAGCTGTCGAGGAGTCTGACCAAACTCCAGAATCTGTGTTAGCATCGCTATCTTTTGATCTGGGTCCTCGATACTACACAAAACACCAGCACACAGACACAACAATGCACACAGGTGAATAAAAATGGTCGTTAGAAATAACAACAATGGAGCTATATACAAGGTGCTAATATAAAGAATTAATTAATCTATGTTGGTCATTTTTACCTGTCACAGTCAATCCCACCCTCATAGGTTAATGGATGAAAAACTGGAAGTAAAAAAAGTTATACAAACAGATAGTTAGATCAAATATATTCATCTCTCATGTATTTCTCTGGGTGTTGAAGAATATGTACTTGTGCTGTTGTGGGATGCTGAATCAATGCTACTAATAATAATGTATGTGTTTTGGAAAACATCTTTAGAGTGAGAGAGAGTATGTGTGTGTTTGTGAGTGTGTACCATTGTGGGCTGCAACAGCTTCACTCCCCCTCTGTTTGTAACCAAAGATCAAATTGATCCACTCATGCAAGTTCTCGGACACATACTGGCTCTCCAACGCAGCGCGCATCTTCTGCAGGAAGTCTTCCGTATCTACACACAGGGTAACGTTGGTACTGTGTTTGTTAAAGTATGACGGGATTGGGTAAGGGGTGCTAATATTTAAGGATTCGCAAAATATACACAGGCAATTCTCATTTCTTTCACTGGCTCTGCTTGTCTCTGTGCTTCCTCAGAGAGAGGACTTTATAAACATCTCTCTGTGAAGAAGCACAGAACAGCAGGAATCAAGAACGAACATACCTACGTTACATCTACATACCCACGTGATGCGATTACACACTGAATACACCTATATAAACGTTACTGCACTTGTACATCATAAGCTGATATTTAGTGTACACTAAATTCTACTACCATTTTTCATATTCACAAGTTCATAAATTATATTTATCATACTAAAAATAATATTACAGTCGACCCTCACCACTTCGTGGTTCGATTTTCGCGGCTTCACTCTATCGCGGTTTTTTCAAATATAGTATATTCATTAAAAAGTTGATCGAGACAGTGAAAATGC
>JAOVYU010000051.1:16422338-16434203 GCA_025674565.1 Synodontis membranacea
TAGACATGAAATAACACCCAATTTTTTGGAAAAAAGTTAATAAAAAATAAAAAATTAAAATAATTGACTCAAGACAATTGAGCGCAACCCGCATTTTCACTGTCTCGATCAACTTTTTAATGAAAATACTACATTTGAAAAAAACATGATAGAGTGAAGCCGCGAAATTCGAAGCGCGAAGTGGCGAGGGTTTACTGTATTATTATTTTTTTGTACAGCATTTAGCAGACTCCATTTATACAGAGCAACTTTTTTGTTGTTCCTATCAAAAAAACATCCACTAAGATACCATCAAGAGCAAGCTGTAAAAAACAGTAGTTTTTTTATTATTGGAATTAATTATAGAATGACAACAAAGATAGTGAGTTAACACAAACCTAATCATTCAATTATGGCAAAAGAAACGTCACTGTACAGTATAAACAGAGGATGTGCTCGACTGTCTGAGCTGTAAACAAATGCCTCAGGTGAAAATTTAGCGCTTGTTTTTTTTAATTATCATTAATATTATGTATTATAATTAGGGTGTTGCATACGTTTGTGGCCTATTAAATATGTATTTCATTTTATTTATCAAAACTCTATGTAAAAGCATGTGCTTTAGGTAGTTTTTCGATAAAGCATGGAGCCCGGCAGGATTCACATTCATAATTGCCTTCTATTCCTTATTCAATAGTGGGGAAAAAAAAACTCAATGGAAGCAGGAGGCGAAATCTGCAAGGTTTATGACAAATTTCTGTGGTCAACAACTGGTTCGTTGTTTAAAAAAGGTGACTTTGAGCTAGGTGATAAACCAAGAAGTGGAAGACCAAAGGAAGCAGAAGACGAGGAGCTGCAGAGATTGTATGAAGATGTGACGCAATGGACTCGAGAGCTTTCAAGATGTTTAAATATCGATCACTCTACTGTTCTAAGGCGTCTGAAGGCGACGGGAAAGATTCTGAAACTTGGCAGGTGGGTTCAACATGCACTTTCGGAGAGAAATACCACTCAACGGCTTAACACCTGCATTACAAGTTAATTACGAGCTGTTTGATCCTGGAGAAACCGTCAAACACCGAACGTTACGCTGATCAAATTAAACGCAAATAATCAATGAACTACGATCATCCAGCAGCCGCTCACAAAAGAAAATCATCCTCCTTCATGACTACGCAAGGCCACGTGTTACAAAAAGTGATGAAAGACACAATTTCATGTCTTGGAAGGAAAGTCCAGCCCACTCACTGGACACAGGACCGTCGGATTTAAACTTGTTTAGGTCACTGCGACATATACTGTCTGACCAACATTTCAAAGTCAAGGATATATGAAATTTCACTGATGAATTCATTTCCTCATTCTTCTTTCTATTCATTCTTTGTCAGACAAATAGCAGGAAGTCATAGAATTTATTGGCAATGAAGAATAACTCTATGTATTATTTTAGAAAATTGTGAATAAATTTTTTTTCCAAAAGGCCATGACTACCCTATTTGACATCGTAGTGAGGTAAAATAATTTCCACTTCTGTTTTTCAGGTTTTATCAAGATTCTTCATTTCAAGTAAAAAAACTTCCACTTCTGTTTTTTTGTGCTTTACCTTGGTGGACCGTTTCATGTTCTGAGCTGTCAGGGCACTTGGACTTTAATGGACTTTCGTGGATGTCACTCTTAACCAAGTTCTTTGTGTGTGTGTGTGTGTGTGTGTGTGTGAGGCTTACCCAGTTGTGGGCTAGTGTAGTCGCTGAGGACCCAAGGAAACACAGGATACTGTGAGAGGTCATTAACGCTGCGGTCTGCAAGGTTGTTAAGATGCAGGAGGTACTGGTAGTTGGAGATGTGGCCTCTCTGCCACTGCAACATGTAACTCTCTGCCGTGTGCTCCACTATGTGGTTCTCTGTCTCAAACACATGCACAATAATCAATATTCAAATATTTAAAATGTTACTTATTCTTAAAAAAAACTTTATAATGCTAGAAATTTTAAATCTTTCAAACATGTACTGTGCCAGTGTATGTACAACAACAGAGATATTTAAATAGCTCTTTTTATTGCGGCCCTAAAAGACTCTGGGTGATTGTGTGCGAGTGTGTGTGTACACCATACCTAGGAAAGTACCGAGGTAGTAGTAGAGTTCATCCCTGTCTTCAGTATTGTAGAACTTGAGATAGATATCTGAACACAGATCATTCTCTGTACAAAACACCTCCAAGCCCTAATACACACACACACACACACAAAACATATTCATAGTCATGAACACAGAACTTCCTACATGGTCAGTGAACTGTGCTAATTAACCCCTATATTCACACACACACACACACACACACACACACACACACACACACACACACACACACACACACTCCCTCACCAGTGGTCTCAGGCCATGTCTTCTTTTGTAGATGCGCCGGACGCTGTGGAGGCCAATGTGCACCACTGAATCCTGTCCGCACATACACACATGCACACAAATACTGAATATACTGATTACCAGTCCATTAAAAGCATTAGAAACAGCTCACTAATGGTGCACTGGTAACTCACAGGGTAACCATTAAGGGGCTGGAAGTACAGGTTGTGGTCTGTGATGCAGATGTGGCCAGGGTTGGTCACCAGTGGAGTCACCATTTCAGCCTTACACTCCATGTGTGGCCGCTCAGACACACTCTGAAAGCTGCACACAAACTCAGGAGTCATTTTTACAATTTCAGTCAATGTGCAATGCTGTACTTTGACTCCGTACAGTTATAAACTGTGAAACAGGACAATCAGCTGACAATTATGTACATTAATGCTGACAAAGTGCTCAAGCAGGTTAATATAAGTTGCTAAACATATGCATTTTATCTATCTCTATGGGTGGGAGGGATCACCGCTGGCTGTTGATCACTGCAACACACTTTCTTGATCTCTCTCTCCTCCAAATCACAGCCAGTTGTGGGCATCTGCAAGCTTATGTTTGTTCTCCCTGCGTTTTATGTCACCCGGTGACACAGCAGGAACTGCAGGTGCAGTTCCCTGGCTTCATGTATCTCAAACGACGCACGTGTTATGCATCACCCTTCCCACCTGGTAGGGGAGAGTTGGCTATTGGGTGGGAATTGGCAAGAGCGAGATAATATATATTAAAAGCAGATTTTTTTTTTATTCCTATAAAAAGCAGATTTCAAATTCTTCTTAAAAAGCAGGAATTTCTTCAATCTGTCTGAACTACAGTTGAAAGGTTAAAAGACTGTTCCTGTTGCAAATGAATGGAGGGCGGTATGGTCATGTGATTGCAGCACGAGCGAGCATGAACTTCTGTGAGTCACACTCCGTTTCCGTTCCGTCTTGATTTTTCATTGTACCTCATAAACTTGCTCTGAAATGACTAGACGTGTGAGGGGGGTGTTAACTACACAGCGACTAACCTGTTCTTATCAAAAGATGTTCTTGCCAACCTGGACTGCAAGTTTGCTTCGATCTAGAAAAGTAACAAACGTGCAGTTGTTATTATTGCGATTTTTAACAAAATGAACGCCTCTCAACAGAGATAAGTTTGTGTGTATCTGTACTAACCATGGCTGTCTGGTCCCCCAGCTTGTCTAGACACGATGCTCTGTGTAACTGCGAAAATGAAACGGACTGATAAAGCAAACACAGCCAAGCGACATCTGCCGTCAACTACGCTACCGAAAATGCAATGCGAACCTGAAGCAACGTCTGGACGACATCTTCTGTTTTTGCAGGCATCTCCAGCTGGAACGTGACACTTCTTTCGCCCTAGAAAGTAGGTTTCAACATTGACAGACATTATTAAGAAAGAAAATCAGCCTAACAAGGATCTGATACGATAATGCCATTGTCAAATCAGAATAGACGAAAATTTTATACGATATCGGAGGTACCAAAAAAAATCTTTGCAGGCATAAAGAAAAACAAAAAAGGGGAATCTTGCCATAAAAAAAATGGCTAGTTTTTTATTCGCATATGCACCAGGGTTTACTGCTACATAATAATAAGTGCCATAATCTTTTACAGACAGTTGAGAATATGACTATAATTGAGTATTTCTGAAAAGTTCTGTCCATTTATATGCCTTTTGTTATTTTCTCCAGAAACACAACACTGCATGACCGGCTCCAAAACCTCATAACTCACTTTATGGCTGTGGAACAAATATTATTCACCAACTACGTCACGAACCAACCATATCATTCAGATAATAAGCTCTCAAGGGAAATCCGAAAAACCTATTCGTCCCAGTCACTTTACAGCATCAATACTGAGCCTTTTGCTGTGCAGTAGACAAACGCAGTAGTCGGTGAGAGGCTCAGGAGGTAGCTCCAATCACTTCCCTCCATTCAAACCCCATGGAGTGGCTCCGTCCCCTCTTCTCCTTTTTTTTTTTTTTTTTTTTACTCTCTATGGTTACACCTAGATAAAATCAGTCAGATAACGTGAAAATAGCAATGACCGCTATTCCGCTAGGTGAATTTCATTCACGTTTTGTTTGACCCCTGTTTCTTTTCTTTTATTAAGTAGGAAAGCTTAGATATTGCTATAGCAAGCTGTCAAGAAATCGTAAATACTATGGCTAACCATAGATATTTGGCACCTCTTCATAACACAAACATGTTCATTCCTGGAAAAACGAACACAAGCTCTTACCCTTTCATATTTGTACGGCGCAACTGCATTCGCCTCTTTAATGAGAATAACCTGATAAAGCAAAAAACACAGGGTTATGAAGCACACGTGCCCACGCTGACTTTCTGTGCGCACCCACTGAAGCATATGCTCACCTGCTTGGTTTCCATAAGTACGGATGCAGGCTTGGTTCTGCAGCAGAATGAGGAAATGAAAGAAGAAGAAAACAAGTTAAAATACAGATGCTACCGAAAGAACGGTTCCTAACTGTGCATCGCTTCTATTTTAACCATAAAGTGCATTACAATCGCCTGGATCTAATTCAAGCGCTTTTGAGGTTCTCCGTCTTTATCAACCGCAAATGTGCAGTTAAATATCTCACTCTTCAAAAGGGTTGGACTCGTTCTCCTTCACTGCTTCTATCCGCCTGCAGTCTTTCAGTGGGATCTGTTTAAAAAAATTAATAAATAAATAAAAAGGAGTCGGTCAGAATATTTGATATAGTTGATATACGAGTGTGACATGCTAAGGATCTGAAGAGGAATTTACCTTTAAAATAGGATCGACCGTCTCATCTGGCTCAAAAATGACTGATTTGGAACAGACCTTTAATGAGCCTCGAATGTTTCTGTGACCAAACCGGTACATAAAGAGAAACATTAATTAATCATTTAAATGAAAACTGATTCATTTGATGCTGCTGTAAATTAGACACTGTGTGTTGACCCAAAGTGGGTGTGGCCTTTCAATGATGAGACTGAGAGACTGGAGACCAGAACAACCTGCTATAGTCGAATGGCACTAAAATTCTACACGAACAGCTTAAACAGTTGAAATGGATTAGCAGTAGCAGGTCTCCTTTGGTTGCAGGACTGGGGTTGCAGGTCCCAGCTGTTTGCAACACAATCATTACCCACTCATCATTTATTCAGGACTCTTTTGGTCATCACTTATCATTAGACTGCATAAATTGGTGTCGCAGGTGTCACCGGGTAAATAAAGAATTTAGTTGAATTGAAATGCAGCGGCTGCGCAACGTTTTTTTGCAAATTCTGACTAACTGCCGGCATCTTTAACCGACCTGGAAAGAGGATGGTTCAGCTTAGGGAAAAGAGTTTGTCAGAAATACACCTCTTTCACCTCTTATGTCTAAGAAAATCTGAAAAGTTTTTATTTACATCATAATTAGGGTTTCCTGTGAAGAGGATGCAGATTAAGGAGTCAGTTCACGTGGCGATAAAACCTGTCAGTCTGCCTCAAGACAAACCCTGAGGGTTAACGTGTGCTTTCACTTTTCGCTCAGTGAATTTCAGGCTTTGATCCGACTTGTTGGATGCACACGGCGAAAGAGTTTTTAAACAGAATGAATTCAAATGCTGGCCATCAAAGTGTCTGAAATGCTCGCGTGATGCTCCTTATAAACTCTGACAGGACGGCGAAAAAAAAAAAGCTTTACATCGTGTAAAGGAAACGTAGTCAACAGTAGAGTACACTGGTGGATTCAAACATTCAGCAAACAGAGACAACGTTCAAGGCAAACGTGTTTATTTTTGAGTTGTTAAATTTGAACATTTGAGTTTTTTTGTGTAAGCAGAACAAATTGTTCTACTTTAAACCGGAACCCTTAGTCCAGTATCCACGTTTGTTGCCTGAGAACTATCTGAGCGAACTTAAAGCCAAAAAAACTACAACTGTTGGAAAATGTTTGAGTTTGTTGGCTAATTTGAACGCACCTCAAAACTCACTGACTTAAGCTTAACTGAGTGATTGTTTCCTCAGCAGACTAAGAGACAACACTGAACTGATGATAAGACTAGAGAGCTGACCATTAGACTATATTTTCTTAGATGCAAATTAAATCAAACAGCAACTGTTTTTAGACATGCAATGCAACGCAATGGCGTCTCTTGAAAAATGCTGCAACTTAACTAGTGATCGAGGTTCAGTGGCGTTAAAAGCCCGAGTCCACTAGTTTAGATGCGTCCTTTTCATTACAAACGATACTTTCAGTAATGACTTGACCGAAAAGGAAAGTTTTAACCATTTTCATGGATTTTGGAATTGGTACGTCCGCCTTTAAAGACAGCATTCACTCAAGCTGGCAGGGACTTCACAAACTTGCACAAAACCTTACAATCCATGTTAGATCAAACCCGCCATGGTATCGTCTGGACACATGCTTCAATCAGGACAAGGGACAAGACTCAGGGGGGAAAAAATCTGATCTTTTGTACAAAGGTACAAAGTAATTTGTTACGAACAACTTTAAATTGTGACTTAGAAGTAGAGCAGGATTTCCAAGATATTGAACATTCCTTTCTTTGATTAAAAATTAAAAGATTTTTTAACATGGCCTCAGACGTTTGGACCTCACTGTATGTGGGAAAAAAAGCATGGCCAGGATCAGACCACACAAACTCAGGTCAATCCGGACATGATTTTGTTTGTCAGGCCTGAATATGGTCATCGTGAACGATGAACAGTGTGACATAATCGAAAAACAGCGACGTGGAATGTGGGATGTTCCACGGCGCTCTGACGAGAACCTAGCACGTCGGAACTGTTCGTAATTTCTCGCCTAGTTCGAAAACTCCTTTGATGTGTTCTTTGAAGCTCCATTCGTAGCCATTTTATGTCTCCCTGATGACAAGCAAGGACACGAACCATGATTGGTCGGGATCAAACTTGCAAGTGTTCCCATCCTCCTGACCTGGTGAGACGTGGTACTATGGTTGTCTAATCTGACATGGAGACCATCGAGAAAGAAAAACACAGTGTGGTCTAATCATGAGAAAAGCTTGGATTTTTCAGAACTACATATATATAAATATATGTCACAATTTGACCATAATGGCTTTTTCCAGGCCACAGCATCTCATCTTTTCTTAACAGATTACCTTCGTGTGATCAAACTCCTAAGCAAGCTCACCTCTTTTTGATTGCAGCCACCCAATATGCAGTGTGCTGTTCAAAATAATACTCCTCCAGGTCCAGTAAGAGCAGTGAAAACCTGAGAAAGAGAGAGAACATGCATGGAGTTCTGAAGCTTAAGCAATGCAGGCCATGTGAATAAAACTCTGTGACTGAGACAGGGCTGGTAATGAAGAACCCTGCTGTAGCTTTAAACAAAAGAGTCTTTCATATGAGACTGTGCAGCAGTTAAAACGTAAGGATTAATAAGCAGCAGTTCATGTGACTGCTTTTCTCAATCAACTTCCGGCAACAACATCAAAACAATAACGTCTGTCATGCTCGAGACGAGTTTCAGTTTCCATGGATTCGGCTAAATCCATGATTAAAGTCTCACTTGAGAGAGAGAGAGAGAGAGAGAGAGAGAGAGAGAGAGAGAGAGGAAAAACACGTGACGCTTTGGAGCTTGAGTTGTTTTGAGCCTAAACGCGGCGCTGAAGCCGGACAGAGCTGAATAGTGAAACAGCTCACCTCTCTTTACAGCGCTCCTTCTTCCTAATGAACGCCATCGTGCACTGCGATGGTCTCTCAGGGCTCACAGAGAGACACCTTCAACTCCCAAACTGACACAACTGTCAGAGACTAGCTACAGCTCATTCCTGACCAGTTCAACACCTCTGCGAGAAGAACAACACTCCAGTACGTTTCCCTTCTCTCGCTCTCTCCCAGGTCTTTGCTGCGCATGTCAGTGTGACCAGGAGTCGACCCCAGAAAGAGTCGATTCTCCGATTCCAGGCGGTATCTAAAAGAGAGTCGACTCCGCAAAATGAGTCGATTATCCGATTCCAGGCATTTTCAAAAAGAGAGTCGACTCCATAAAAAGAGTCGATTCTCCGATTCCAGGCGTTTTCGAAAAGAGAGTCGATTCCAAAAAAGAGTCGATTCTCCGATTCCATGCATTTTCGAAAAGAGAGTCGAGTCCAGAAAGAGTCGATTCTCCGATTCCAGGCGGTATCTAAAAAGAGAGTCGACTCGATAAAAAGAGACGATTCTCCGATTCCAGGCATTTTCGAAAAGAGAGTCGATTCCAGAAAGAGTCGATTCTCCGATTTCAGGCGTTATCTAAAAGAGAGTCGACTCCATACAAAAAGAGACGATTCTCCGATTCCAGGCATTTTCGAAGAGAGTCGACTCCATAAAAAGAGTCGATTCTCCGATTCCAGGCATTTTCGAAATGATAGTCGACTGCAAAACTTTGGAGTCAATTTCTCACGAATCATGTTTGCCTACATCAGAATCAGAGTCAGAATCAGCTTTATTGGCCAAGTAACACACAAGGAATTGTACTCCAGTTTTCCAGTGTTCTCTATGTACTTAAGACTGGGATAGACATACAGCAAACAAGACAACAAACACACAACAAAAGCAATAACAAGAGGGCTATATATAGTGCAGTAGTGCAGAGTGCAAAGATGCTGGTATAAATATGTAATAAATATGAAGTGAATAATTGGTTTCCAGAAACCAATTATTATTGGAGCTAGAATAAATACTGATATACAGTAATACCTCGTGCATTCGCGTTTCAGTATTCGCGGCTTCGCAAATTCGCATAGATTTTTCTATGGAGCCTGGCTAATTTACATTCCCGGGTTTTTCACACATCTGCGAAATCCTCAACAAACCTGGCATTAAACGATAACTGTCACACACTGCCCACGTCACCACACGCCGACCCAGAAGTAGACTCCCGAATTTCTTCACCTAAAACTAAGGCTGCCTGTTAGTCCTCCCTGTCACTAGAGGGCAGTACAACTTAAAACTAAGGCTGTCTGTTAGTTCTCCCTGTCACTAGAGGGCAGTAAACTCCTTCACTGCTATAAAGACGAAGAAAGAGAGAGAGTCTCTGAGCTGTAGAAAAAGAATTTCGTGCTCGTCGTTTTTTAATTCCTGTAAGAATAAAATGCTGTTTTTGTTTGGTGGTGTGCCTTGTGATTTTTCTAATGTGAAATATGTGCCGTGGCTCAAAAAGGAAATGAATTAGGTGATACTGTACTCTGTTTTTACATCAAACATTTATTTTTTTTAAGGGTAATGTATTAAGCTAACTTTTAAATGAAATTAAAGTGCTTTTGGAGCATGATTTAGGTCATATTTGGGGTTGAAACTTTAGAAATAAGCATTTATTAGCATTTTTAGTGACTCCACCACACCAAACATTCGCGATTTTCACACATCCGTGCCGGGGTCTGGAACCTAGCCCCGCGAATGCACGAGGTATTACTGTGTGTGTGTGTGTGTGTGTGTGTGTGTATATATATATATGTGTGTATATACACACTGTGTGAGTGATTAATTGTTCATCAGAGTGATGGCCTGAGGAAAGAAACTGTGCAGATGTCTGGTAGTTTTTGTGTACAGTTCTCTGTAGCGCCTACCAGAGGGGAGGAGTTGGAACAGGTTGTATCCAGGGTGTGATGGATCTGCGGTGATGCTGCCTGCACTTTTCCTGACTCTGGATGTGTATAAGTCCTGAATGGAGGGCAGGTCAGCACCAATGATTTTTTCCGCTGTCCTGACTGTCCGCTGTACAGTAATACCTCGTGCATTCACAGGGTTAGGTTCCAGACCCCGGCGCAGATGTGTGAAATTCACGAATATTTGGTGGAGTCACTAAAAATGCTAATAAATGCTTATTTCTTATTTCTTAAATTCTAAATATGACCCAAGTCATGCTCCGAAAGCACTTTTTTAAAATTAAAGTTAGCTTAATACATTACCCTTAGAAAAATATAAATGGTTGATGTAAAAGTACAGTATCACCTAATTCAGTGTTTCCCAACCTTTTTTGAGCACACCACCAAACAAAAATGTCACAAAAAGTATATTTATCGAAATATAATGAAAATCCTGTTGAACACAAATAGTTGAACACAATGCTAATACTGTATTGTAATGATGCACCCTAAAATCTTCCTCTCCAGTCTTCCTCTATAGCTCTGAGACTCCCTCTTTTTCAAGGCGTTAAGGGGTTGTACTGCCCTCTAGTGACAGGGTTAACCCTAACCCTACTGTATTAACAGCTCCTGAGGCAGGTTGAAGTTCCTGAGCTGGCGCAGGAACTACATCCTCTGCTGGACCTTTTTGACAATTGTGTCCATGTTGGACGTCCAGTTCAGCTCCTGGGAGATTGTGGGTCCTAGGAACCTGAAGGAATAGGCTGGATATGTGATTTTTATGTTTTTTGTTTATTTGTTTGTTTGGTTTTGCTTTAATTCTTATTAAAATTTATTTTCAGTTATTAATTCGATTTTTTTTTTTATTTTAAACATTTAATTTTCTTAATGAAATTAATTCAATTCAACTTCATGCAGTATTCTAATGCAATACTGTACGTCTATAACTGATTCTAAAATTGTAAACAAAGTGGCAGTATTATTAAACTTTATGAGTAAAAAGGCTCAAGTAAACCCCCTCCTCCCGAAACTTTTTGTATTGGCTATATTAAAGTGTTATTCTTCTACTTCTTCTTCTTATTATTATTATTATTTTCATTTTTCATTGAGAATCGAGTGGAAATTTGACTCGGACACTTTGAATCCGATTCCGAATCGATTCCGAATCCTAGTGGTGGGCAGTTCGATTCATTTTATTGAACCGGTTATTTCGAACAGTTCGAGAAACTGAACCAGGTATTTTTATTTATTTATTTTTTAAGAGTTCACATTAGTTCACACTTTCTTGCTCTTTGTTGTTATTAACCCGTTGTTGTGCGCACTGTGTAGCGATATCAAAGGTATCGAACGATTCATCAAAAAGAGTCGTTCAAAAAGAACGACTCGTCCACTGACACCGTCGCGCACGCGCAAAACTCTTGCCACTCGGCTTATCTTATCTTGTCAAGTTCTCGTTCTGTGCGTGTCTATTTATTTTTTTATCCCGCTAGCTGGAAGAGCGAGTTTAATTCGGGAAGACGAAACTCTTTAACTTTCAAATAAAGGTCGCAGTTACCCAATAACACCTCGTGCTCTTTTCAACCGTCGTCACGTCACATGACTCAGTCAAACGCCTATAAATAAAGGAATAGACGGCACTGATGGGCTGTTTCGAGGTCACGTGGACTAGTTGACGCGACTATACGTACTATTTATTTTATTCGCGATATTTTACGTTAGGGGCGTTACGCGTTTAAAGGATAAATAAATCAGTGTTTATGTTTGAACAATACTGATTTTTTTTTTTTTGCCTAGAAGAGGTCTCTGGGTCTGGAGAGGTTAAGAGTGAACTGGTGGAGCTGAAGTGACGCAGAACTGGACGTGGAACAAAACCCCAGTAA
>JAOVYU010000051.1:16518134-16529978 GCA_025674565.1 Synodontis membranacea
ATTTATTTCAGTGAACTTAAAATAAATATTCTTTCTTAAAGGCAACTGAACTCAGTTACGTGGAACCTGTTGACATACAGTAAAAAAGTTAACTAATGCAGCATATAATTTTTTTGAGTGAATAATGGAGAGTTACAACTACCGAGACAGGATATTTATAGCCATCATTAGGGTGTCTGTGTGGTAACATGCACAGTAAACTCGTGGTGATCTGTAGACTATCCGTGTGAGGCCATCTTGAGCAGCAGGAAGTGAACAATCCGGAGGACAATAATTCAACTGTGACTTCGATCAGAAGTGAATGCAATCCCCTGTTCTCTTGCATTTCATCACTGTGGTGTAGTGGTGAAACACTGAAATGCAATCACTTCCCTAAGCCGCACTGGGGGTGTGGCTTGTAAGTGGAGAATATGGGCCTGAAAGGGTCATTTTCCAAGAGAGGTCACTGTCCTTTATTGGCTCATTAATTCTTCATTCCTGCTGAACCACCAAGCTTTTCTGAACGACGTCTAAAAAGATATATGCTTAAACCTCACTGCTGGACTTTTAGGAATTAAGCTATCGAGGTGTTATGTAACGTGCAATGTAAATACAATGTATATAAATTATTGCATAAGTTTTGATAAATTAAAGAGTGGGATTAGCGATCTTATCCTTTTTCTTTATTTCATATAAAACAAACATGTTTATCCCATGCTGGTTTAAAATTCTGACAGATCTTGAGTGAGGCTGGTTTAAATGCAGTGTGCTTCATTAGATTCAAGTTCACACTGTGGAAAAACCAAGCTGAGCCATTTTATATGTGTGACAAAAACTGAGAAAGGTTTTCGTTGGTTATGTAGCCAATTGTGTGTTAAGTCATCAGACCTGTATTTTCAGAGTAAACAGTCATTTGGCATTGCAGTATCTATCAAGCACTCTACAGCACACGGATACGCGCAGATTTATATGCCGACCTGTTTGCAGAAAGACACCTCAAAGCCACATTCAGTGCTCCATTTTCCATACTGTTATTTCAGCCTAGTAAGTGCACTTGTCCTCTGTGGAATAACAACTTTATGGCCTAATTTCTGGCACTGTCCTCAGTTTGAAGCTATTCACCCCCCCCCTTCCCTTCCTCTCTCTTCTCTCTCTCTCTCTCTCTCTCTCTCTCTCTCTCTCTCTCTCTCTCTCTCTCGCACACACACTACTCATACACAACCAAGATAAAAAAAGATAACAGTATAATCTGTCACTTAGATTGTGCAAAATAGTGCCATATCCTGCAGTAAAAGTGAAAAGCTTCAGTTAACTCTTTACACTCCCAGGACACGTTGGTGGGTTCTTGGACCTTACTCTCATAACTATTTTCTATCATTTTTACTGTAGCTACTGTAGTTACTGGCTGATATTCCTTAAGATAGATAAGATTTGTAATACTTCAGGGCACTTTTCTGCCGGTGTCTTTAATACAACCCTTAAAATACATGGCTGTGTCTGTGTCTAGAGACGTGGCTAGAGAAAAAGTATGTTTATGAACAATATCTGGGTTATCATGTACAGTTAACGTGTAATTACATCACATTTCCTGCTTTCAGAATCTTTTCTAATATCTACGCATAGAGTTACAATCTATTTAAATGGGGTGTGACGAGAGCATCCACTGTAAAATGAAATGCAAGCAAGCTTCATGTAATTAAGTTAGCCAGAACACTTTAGTCTGTACGTCACTTACGCATTTTTTTTCATTAGGTAGATCCTTATGTGACTCATATGGGATGCAAAACACAGTCATATTATTGTGCATTTGAGGATAAAGGACCAGCATTTCTCTTCGGAAAAAGACCCAACAGAGTCTCTGGCAGTGCTAAGATTTGATCTCACAACCCTTTTTGAGTAAAGTTCGAATAACACGTTCTTCGTTACATGTATGCACTTGGTAGAAAGCTTCACCTTTTTCATTTACTATTGATCACGGAAGGAAATTTTACTGAATTTGTGTGACTTATGCTCGAAACAAAATACAGTACAAGTACATAACAAATAAGGGTGCTAAATAGTGCTATAGTTTTTCCCCAGTGTGACCAAAAACAATTGTGAAACAGACAGAACATGAGGATTGTAGTAGTAATAATAATAATAATAATAATAAAAATAATAATTTGTAAGGTCTTTTAATAGAGAGCTAGCTTGCCACGCTGAAAGAGATCAACTGTTCATTCCATCAAACTTTCAGAGATGAGCAATATGAAGATTGAACCGGAATAAAAAAACAAATTAAAGATTAATTTAGAAAAAGAAAGAATGTCACTGAACATTAAGACAGTAACAGAGATGGACAGGAGAGGCTGTTTCAGTGTGTGTGTGTGTGTGTGTGTGTGTGTGTGTGAAAGTGCAAAATTTTTAATCCTGTTTGGATAACTGAAAAAATGTAAAGGCAAATGAGCTTTATACCACATTGAGAGCTACATTACTGATTAATACTGACATTTTACATAATTGTCTATCACTCTCTCTCTTTCTCTGTCTCTCTCACACTCACACACACACACACACACACACACGCACACCACTCATATTCTTCCATGATCAGGAGTCTGCTTGATTGTAAATTGCCAGAACAGTCAATCAAACAGAGATCTGAGTGTATTTGCATATGTGGGTGTGCATTTGTTTGACAGAGTTTGTTACTAAATTATTTAAAAAAAAAAAAAAAAAACTTGTTGCGAAAGTTCAAGTGATGGTTCAGATGATTGAGCCCTAACAACACTCGTTTTGTCACCATGAAAATAATGGTCTATTACTTATTCATTGTGGCTTGGACAGTGGACTACAACATTCTAATTATTATTATTTTATTTTTCATGGCAGTGCCAGGTACCTTCTGGAAAGTTCATACCGTGTGGATAGAAATGAGATGTCCGTTAGGTGCATAGGTCCAGGTAAATGAGCCGTCTGTATCTTCCAGTCATGGAGGACCTATGAATAAACAATCATAGACATTAACGTGATTTATAAATTAGATTCATAAATATTTCAAATCTTTGCTAGTTGTGTAAATTAAGCAAAGTTGACAGGTATGGGTTCAAACACAACTCTTTCAAATAGAGTGACTCTTTTGAACATGCACTTTATGACATCGCCGCGCATGGCGCACAGGTGAACTCCTCATGATTCTGTCCTACTTTTTTTTTTTTTTATCACGCACTGTGTGGTTGTATGCTGGTGGTACACCCTAAGTTAAAATTTTTTTTAAATGTTATATAGTTCTTGCACTGTTTTGAGTGTACAGATTAAATGTAGGAGCAAAATTACAGAAAACTTTGCATTACTTTTACTATTTTCAGAGAGTAGAATGTTTGGGCTTTGTGGACTTTTTGTGATCAGTCGATTGGATGGATGAATGGAATTCTGCCACTTGCTGGTCCAAATACTGTATTTCTTCTACTTTTGTTTCTGTTTAACTGGTATGGCACAACTTATTAACCTGCATGTTTCTTTTTCATCCTTTTTTCTAGATACTCAGGTCAAAATGATATTATTGTGAGTGGAATTATTGGAAAATTTGAACAGACGGAACTGTAAAAAATAGCAAAGTGGGATCATTTGTTTCCTCGTACAGTCACCACTTAGACAGCAATTGTTTTTCATCACTTCTATCTGAAAAGACACTACTACTGGCTCCCGCTGGTGTTCTCGCTTTGCTGTCTCCAGCTTCAGTTGTTTCACATGGACCGTAACTCTCGGCGCAAGACTTTGTGCTTTGTTTCATGTTTAATATATTTAACATTAAACACATTTTAACACATTAACATGTTGTCGTATACTTCGAGGAGTTTCTGAAATTCAGTGTGTTGTTATGCATGCATAAAGTAGTGGGTGATCTTTGACTTCAACACAGATTCCTGTGGAAATTGAATTCTCCTTACTGACACACTTTCAAAAGCTTGTTCCCTCACTGCAATTTTTTTTTCCCTCTTTCATCCTCAAACCCATTCAGTGCTCGTATAATAGATGACTGTATGGAGTGCTGTGTCTTTTTGTGAAAATCGAAAAAACGCCGCAATTAAGACGTCATTTTCAGAAAAGCCTTTTGTTGCTAAATGTGATGAGTAGGTCATAGAACTAGAATGACAGCAGCTACAAAAGAAGAAAATAACACCCGTTTGAGTCTTTCTCCCACTATATCAGTATATATATTTCAGTATATCTCACTATTTTCATTTAGGTTTTTTTTTTCTCTGAAACTGAGAAGTATACTTAAAGTAGTTTGATGTGAGAATGACAGTATATATGTTATCGTTATGAAACGTATTATTTAACGCCATTTATCACATACTATAAAATGATAAGGGAATTAGGGTTAATAATAATATCCTTGTAAGCACATATCTGCAGAACGTTTTTCCCCCCAACTGTTCACTTGTGGTAGTGTCTTGTTGACTAACAACATTGCAGAGTAGTTACAATTAAATAGCACTATCTTTAAATGTGCTAAGGTCAAAATTTTTAAAAATGATAAATTGATGAATTGATTACCAAAAAATTGTTCGTTGTAATGCTGTAACGTTATACATTATACTAATTCAGCCAGAGCACATCAGAGAGCCTTGAATTGACTTTTTCTGGTGTCGCTACATCATCATGACACCCTGCTGAGGCCTCGTTTAGTTCCTGAGCAGCAGTAACCCACAGCTCTGGTTTCTTGATCCAAAGCTACCGGCAAGCTTTGTCAAGTTTTCCCCATGATGCATGATTCAGAATAGGTTTGGGGACCAGCCTGTATACTTTCTGCCCCAGTTGCACAGCCCCAATAGCCATGTCTATAGCAGTCACTGACCGGATCATTGCGCTTCTCTTTCTTTGGTGCAAAGGACTTCTGTTAGCCATGGTTCAGTTAGCTCCAAGATGATGATGCTCTTTCCCAGCAGTGCAGGTTTGACGTAATGCGAAGAACATCATAGACTGCCTGGACCAGGAACTTCCTGCGATGTGATTCTGTTCAACAGACATCAGCCACTTGATGTTCTTCTCCACAGCATGCTCTCATCTTGCCCAGGCTGCTTTGCTGCAACATTTTGCAATGACCTACTGCAACTGTGAGTTCATAGTGAACAGGAAACTGGGGTCCATAAATATGCTAGATTTCAGAAGCGTGCTGGTAGGAAAGGGATGACTCTTTCACAAACTGTGCCATTTAGTGGCATGATGCTGGGCTCGCATGCCATGCGAGCCTTCTTGATGAACAATATGGCATTTTTGATCGGCATTGATTGAGTCACAGTATTGAATCACTGTACTGATTGAATCATAGTGTCATAAATCTAGAATCGAGGACAATGTCTTTATTCAGAATTGGTTTCAGTATGCAGGTGTAAGGAAACATATAACATTGCTTAAATAAAAGGGTTTTGAGTGTAAAGACCTTGGCCCAAGTTTTAAGCGTCATGAATGGCCCCTTGGAGAGTGCACAAGATCCCTTTCACATTTATGTATTCACCAAATGCAATAATCATTCAGCCAAATGCATTTATCCGTTGAATAAGCATATGCATTTACTATTATTATGAAATTACACACTGTCATGTTTTGAGTACCTTCATGTACATAATAGTAATCACAGAAGCGTAACTCATTAAATACCAACATGACTCACACAGTATCCTGGCTCACGCAGTATTTAATGTTAAATATGTTGCATTGATTGTATATTATGTTGATTTTATATGTAGAGAGAGAGAGAGAGACAGTAGTAGTGACAAGGGAGTGTTTGCACTTCAGTGAATGGTTCTGCCTGTTGTTGGTGTAGCTGATGGGTTCTCTCTTCCTGCTACCCATCACAATGGACCACCAAATTATGGATCTGGATCTGTCCACTGGGAGAGATTTTATACTGTCATACATGCACACACAAGGGTCAAGCATGAGCATGCTCTAATGAGTAAGAGGAAGACTCTTAAGTACTACTGGAAAGTGGCTTCCCGTTGGCAGGCCAGTGACTAGCTGTTCTTAGAGCACCACAAAGAAGCTCTTCTGTTTAAAGACATTTTAGCCCATAGTATATGATGGCACAGGCGCACTAGAATGCTTGTCAAAGGAACGCCTTCCATTAAAGGTCATCCGATGCACATTATGGATACCATTATGGATCGTCATCGGAAGAAAACAATGTATGACATCAGGCATTGTTATACTAGATAACTCAAGAGGAATGGTATATAAATACTATATAAAAAAAAAAACTCAGAAAATATAACAAGGTTGGAAACAATTACGAAGGCAAAGAGTGGGCATCCAAGCTATTAGAAATATTAGATCAATTTATATTAAATTCAGAAAAGGAAATCATTTGATATTATTGTGCATTTTCTTCCATTATAAATATTGTGATTTTTCTTTTATTTATTTTCATGACTTATTCTTTCTATTGCGTGTGATGATGAAGAAACATCTGCGAAAAACACACTATATGGCTTGCAGCTTCATTTTCTTGTATCTTTTGCACCCAGCTGTACAAAAACATCCCTGGCTGCGTATACTTGTCTTAACTATTAATTTCTCTGCTCCGCAATGGATTTTTAAAGTTGTATGGATTTAAGGGGTTTATTCATTTTCACCCTTTTATTCTATGCCAAAAATCACTCGCATCAGTGTTGTTTTCTTCTTCTTCTTGGAGTCTCTTACACATTTGTACCAACTTCAATTACCAAAAAAATCTAAATGTATAGCATTTCTATACTGTCTAGTCCCTTCAGCTTTATCTTGTTGAGCAAATGTTTATGCAATCAGCAAACCTTTATCTTTCACGCCAGTACAAGTCAAAGAGACAATGGCGCCGCAATTATTCCAAGCACAAAGAAAACAAAGTAGGTAAAGGGAAGGCTGTGAAGATCAATTTATCAATGCGGAAACTCAACATTTTGAAGAGGGTTAAGTCCATGATTGATGCCTAATCCATTAACGAGAAGATGTTAATCTGCTTGGCATTCATATTCCACAAGGAGATAGGAGAATGTAAGATAATAAAGAATGTAAGATAATAAAATCTGACAGGTTTGACCTTGTGGGCTTTGGGAACATTTGGCTGGTTAAGAAATGCTTTTTTATTTTAAAAAAAAATAATGTTTACATACATTGAGTGTGAATGGCTGTTTGCCTTTGTGGTAGCCCAGGTTGTACCCTGCCTCTCGTCCAAAGTCAGCTGGGATTGGCTCCAGGTTCCCCCGTGGCCCTGGCAGATAAGCAGTATAGATAAAGGATGGGTAGATGGATGGAAGTTTACAGACATTATCATGGTTAAAGTTGGAATTATGTGCATGTCAATAGAAGGTCTTCGCAGGAATAGAAAGATAAATGTGTGTGTGTGTGTGTGTGTTTGTTGTATGCTCTTATAGCTGGACAGTTTGGAGTAGTTTAAAAGGAGCAACCATCATAAATTGCTCTTCTGTCTGATGATCACTAGAATAATAGAACGTGGGCTTGAATAATGGACCTCTTTGTCCATTTCATATGACTCATATGCGATAAATAGCTAAATAAATAAATAATCAAATGCATTTAAATAATGCGTTATAAGAGTGTTCAAAACAAAGTGTCAGGGCAGAAAGAGTTTTAACCATTTGTGTTTATTTGGCTGCTTTGATCTGCATTATATTTACATCTACTGCAATGATTTCTTTGCATTAAATTTACATTTTGTTTACTTATTTTATTTTCGTTTAAACTGACCTTAATGAGCTCATAAGTACGTGGCCACAGTAATACGGTAATATGAACTTACTGTATCACTTCGTATTGGCTGAATTGTTATTATTGAAACTTTTTTTTTTTTCACTTTTTTTCAAATTTTCACTTATGGATTGACATATTTACACACTTGGGGACATTCACATATGACCTAAGCTAGTATTTATCCCTCATAATATCCTTCTATCTTTATAACAGGTCCCGCAGTGTCTGCAGTTGTCAAAGTGGTGCAATTGGTCTTAAAAGATTTCACCACACAACAGCACTTTCTCAGGCTTGTGAGGATCGTCAGTTCCCTACTGGTCAAAATAGTACTACACCGTTGTCTTTGTTGGGTATCTGAATTGCCTATAGGTGTCTTTTTGTTGCGAAGTCAGAGGCATTTGTTTAAGAGCAGGTCTTGGGCTGTCCCAGATGGAAGATGTACAGCGTGATACAATCTTGGTGATTTCTTTGGTCACGGCTCCTAAATGGTGGTCATACATCGTACTGTGAGAGAGGTCCAAAGACGGACGTTGTCAAGGTCTTGGGACCAAAGATAGCCTGCGAATATTTTCTGACAGTGTCAGAAATTTAGGACGATCATCTCACAGTGTGTGTACCGCTACGCCCTAGGTCTAATGACTAGCCGTTTATCAATGTGACATAGCGCTAAAACC
The DNA here is from genome assembly GCA_025674565.1 of Synodontis membranacea. Taxonomy (NCBI): domain Eukaryota; kingdom Metazoa; phylum Chordata; class Actinopteri; order Siluriformes; family Mochokidae; genus Synodontis; species Synodontis membranacea. The sequence goes on from JAOVYU010000051.1 coordinate 16,526,519, forward strand.
CAAATAGCATGGCGGCGACACGCACAAGCAATACCAAAAGACAAGGAATACATTCTCCTCCTCCGCTGCCTCTTCTTTGGATTTCTCCCTGCACACATACAAAGAACGATTGCCAGAGCGTGATTAATCTTGTTTTGTTTACCACGAGCACATGCTGATTATGTTTAATTCTTTAATACTAACTAGCGTCTTAGCCTAGGATTCAACAGGTGTCAAGTTTATAGGCTTATCAGATCCATGTGTGTGGTTTGTAATGATCTTATAAGACTGCTAAAATTGCACAGTCTGTAGAAGGCATGAATGAACTGAAATGAAACTTACTTGCTGCATTCGACATCTGCTGACGTTCTGGATATCTCATGTGAAAAAGTGTCAGGACTTTTCTTTTCTCAGAAAAACCAAATACACACCTTATGCATGACCATGTGGAGCATAACACCTTTGGCATGGTAAACACATAATATAACCAAACACTTATAGGTTCTATTGATTGTTGATTGTTCTGTTCTTGTGAAACTGTTCTGAAGACATGAACACGCATTCTTCTAAATGATTTTTGCCGAAAGGGGATTTTGATGACGGTAGCGAGAGCATTGTGTGACATATTACCCCAAAATAGGTGGGAAGGCCACCCATTAAAGCATTCAGTGAGGCTTTGTGAATGTGTCAGGCAGTATGGATGGTGACGGTTGCAGTGAATGCTTTTATTAAATGAACTGCCAAACATTAAACAAGTCCGAAAAAGAAGGAAAAACACAAGCAATAACAAAACAGAAGCTTGCCGTATCAGTCGTCTGCACAGAGCTAGACGAATACTGAGCTGTCAGTGACAATGATAAATGTGCTTACACGTATAGGTGGTTGGAGATCCCAGGTGTGTGTTATCAGAAATCGGGTGACTGTGAACGTGATATGAATGAGATGACTGGGATGTGTGGGTGCTGTAGTCCAATAAGCCTGTGTTTGTAGTCTGAAGTCCTTAAATGCATATATTTACATACAACATATCACTGAATTTTCATAATTCATGCCATAAGCCAGTAGAGCTGCTCTGGATAGATCAAAATGTCTGAGAGAAAGACAGTGCTTTCCAGCCAAATGGCAAAAGTCCCTCAAATGGCACATTCTCTGATAAAGGTCTGGAAAAACTGGCTGTTTCTTTTGCAGAATGTGCAGCAGTTACAGCTTCCACTGGAGTGTTTTTAATGAAAATATAGTTCAGTTGCTTTTTACTTATTGTCACAGATTTAACCGAACCCAGTTAGCCTTTAATATTATTTAATGCTATTGCAAACTGACAGAGTTAATGTTCCTTTATTAAACAATTCTGAAGACATGTGTCCCCGAACCATAGCGTCAATGCAGGCTTCTGTGTTTTGAGAAATGACTGTCACACTCAGCAGCCTCTTGTGCCACTGCTAACTCATTAAATTGGTCTCAAAGGATCTGGTGTAGACAATATTTATAATCCATCATCAGTCAACCATACCAGCTTCATAATGAAACATAAATTAGTATATTCGGTATAGCCTCCATTTAGTACAAGTCTAATTATCATGCATACAAATAATAATATATCACAATTATTATGGAGAGTTTCACCTTTCCAGGAATGGATTTAGGAAAAACTATTTAAAAAAAAAAAAAAAAAAAATTTATTTGCAATAACATGCATATCCAACGATACAATTTGCTTATGTTAATGCTGACCGTCTAATATTCCCTCTGTGGGATTTTTTTTTTTTGTTTATCTGATCAGTGGCAACTGAACTACATGTTATAATTTTATAGTGTTTAATATCTCAGGCAATCAGTGCCACCAGACACCCTACAGCACATCCACAGACAAAAAACGAAATGATTAGTAGTTAACCACCAAGGCGGGGGCTGTGAAATGACAGCTCTACATTAATGTAATATTCGGCAAAGTCCTGACTATGTGCCACACACTATGAGCATACCAAACAACAATATGCTGTGCTGAAAAGCACAGTAGGCAGACTGCATTATTATTGCATTCCGAGACACTGCTGGTTTGTGGACACCTGATCATCATATCCATATGTTTCACAAACAGCTGCCACAAAGCAGGAAGCACAATTGTGCAGTATATCTTTGCATGCTGTAGCATTACGATTTCCCATCACAGGAACCCAATCCTGTTTCATCACAACAACGTCTCCGTACACAATACAAGGTCCATAAAGAAATAGTTTATAGTGGAAGAACTTGAGTGACCTGAACAGAGCCGTAACCACTAACACCTTTGGGATGAACTGGAATGTAAACGACAGACCTCCAGAACTCCTAAACCTGACATCGGTGCCTGAACTCATTAATGCGCTTGTGTCTGAATGGGCAAATAGCCAAAGCCATGCTCCCAAATCTTGATGAAATCCTTCCCAGAAGAGTGTAGGTTATTATAACAGCAAAGATGGGGAGACATCTGGAATGGGATGCTTTAAATGCACATGAGAATGTGACGTCACAAATCTTTGGCTGTATAGTATATATTGGTGTGTATAACTTGCTACATCATACACAGCAACTTATGTTAGAGAATTTGTTCAGTTGCAATTTTCCCTACAGTGTCCGAATTATGACTTTTCACCAATAATCATCATACAGTACATAAAACTATATGACCAATCATGCAGCACAGTCCTGGTATTGTGATCTTCCTTTGTCTTCAGGAGTTCCCACATCATAAAGGTGTGTTTGGCAGTGTGCTTCTGTCATTCTGAGACTCTGAGACATTGGCTGAAAGCCACATAAACCGTGGTTTGTTTTTACCCATCAGTGATAAGATCTACACCATCGACATGGACTGCAGAGTAAAATAACAAGGTTCGTGAGAGAATACAAGAGGGTCAGAGAGAGATTCCACCTTTACTGGATCTCAAATACAATATTCATTAACTGGCCAGTCAGTTTGTGTGATAGACAGTGTTTATATCCACAATCACAGGGTTGAAAGCCTTCAGTTACCAGACAAACCTAGGAAAAAAACAGAACTATTGTATATCAAACCATTTCTGTTCAGCTGGTTGGACATGGATTGACGGCAAAAAGCTTTTCAGTTATCTTGGTGCCTTGTCTGTATTTTTCCCCTCACTTGTGAGTCACGCTTATACCATCAGATGTCACAGAATGTCCTTCATCTCACCGTCTTCCAGAGAGATCCTTTATCAGGGCTAGGCTCTATCCCTATCTGGTAATTTGGTGCTGAAGGAAAGATGAACGCATAGATCAGTCGGAATTATAGCTAGGATTATTGCTGCATGATGTTTTGATCTCAGCCTGTCTTTTGTTGATATTGCGTCAAGGTTTTACCTATGGGGACTGGGTCTGCTTGTGTCCTGATCCCTAACATGGGCACTGAAATGTCTTTTGGAAATGCAGCTTCAATAAAAATATCTAGACTTAGAGCAGGATGTCTCTGGCTGCTGTTTAATACGGT
>JAOVYU010000051.1:16541319-16551876 GCA_025674565.1 Synodontis membranacea
ATATATAAAATTAATTAATATATTATATATTAAAATATTGATTAAAGATGTAAGTTGTACAATCATTCTGGAACGGAACTGCAAAAGAACAGGTCAGAGTCAAAGAATTCAGGCCCGTGATGACGTCGGACGTGCTTTGATTCCCAAGCTCACTAAAGCGCCGATGACGTATTAAAGCACTAATGATGTATTAAAGCACTAATTGCCTCTCGGCTCACAAAGAGTTAACAAGAGGCCGCGCCTACCACATCCTGTACCGTTACAGAAGTATCGACCTTTGGTACTGGAGGTAAACACGAAGTGTACGTGAAGTTTAAGTGACTAAAGGTCGCCTGAGCAACGTTTGTTTCTATAGAAGAGCGAATGAACGCAGGGGCGAGCTCATTTCCAGCAGCACTCCTGCGTGACGGTCAGTAAACACTGGGCTGAAGAGTGACACTGCTTACTGTAAACAGAAAAGCCGCTGATCTGGCCGCTTCTTCACTCGAACAGGACTCGGAGCTGAAAACTCACATCTTGTGCCGCCATGAACTTCTTTTTAGAGACTCTGAAGGTGCTCGGGTTGACGGTGGTTTACTACCTGGAGGCGTTTTTCCGGGTGTTTGTGCCGGTGAGGAGGAAGAGTGTGGAGGGAGAGCTGGTGCTGTTGACCGGGGCCGGTGCTGGACTCGGTCGGATCATGGCGCTGGAGTTCGCGCGGCTGGGAGCGCGCCTGGTGCTCTGGGACATCGATGAGGCGGGAAACCTGGAGACCGCGCGCCTGGTCAAAGAAACGCACGGTGCGAGAGCGCACACCTACACCTGCGACTGTAGCAGCCGAGACGAGGTGTACAAAGTGGCGGACAAGGTAGGGACACACACACTATGTAGGGTACAACAATATGTGATACTGTAGCTGAATAAGGCTCTAAAAACTTAACCTGGAATGTGTCTGGTTGTTCTTTTAAATTAAAACAAGTTGCGCTTTATGTAGAAACAAACAATTTTTTTTAAAGAGCCTTTCCTTTCTTCAGTCGAAAAGGTCATAATTCATCTGCACTTAGGCTACCTAAGCGTCATCCTACCCTCACAGAGACACTAACAGGGCTTTAAGGTTTATGATGTCAGGTTTGTATAAGTGACAAAGTTTTTTTTTTATATCACTACAGAAGTCCAGTTGACTTGGCTTACCGCGTAACTAGTCCAAATCAAATGCTCTAGGAAGCAAGTAAGTCTTAAGTAAGTCTTAAATGTTTGACCACTCACCTGAGGGGAATTTCAGTAGTACCTACTTGGCCTGCGATCCAGAGTTGGTTTATCAAATAAATAAAATGTACTGATTGAGTCGGCGAAATGAAATGAATATTTTTGAAATTCCTGCTACTAGACATGAAGCAGATGAGTGAACACAGAGACGTATTTCGACTGGACTTACTGTATGTCACGTTCACAGAGTTTAACGTAATGGGGACATTACAGCCGGCACAGAAAATACAAAACGCTTTTTGATTCAGAACACTTGGACGTTGCATATTGTACTGGAGCATAGAGCTGGGATCCTTGAACGCACTAAGCCACTGTGTGGTGTCCAGTTGGTGAGGAAACTGAAGTTGCTTGGTTTCTTAGGTCAAACGGGAGGTGGGCGACATTACTATTCTGGTGAACAACGCCGGCATCGTCACAGGGAAGAAGTTCCTGCAGTCTCCAGACTCACTTATCGAGAAGACCATCGAGGTCAACAGCATGGCCCATTTCTGGGTTAGTTATCAGGATACACCCTCATTTTATTGCAACGACTAGCGCAGGAAGATCTTTGTGCATCGCATTGATCTTGCTTCTTTCCTTAGACATGCAAGGCTTTTCTCCCAGCGATGATCGCTGCAAACCATGGCCACATGGTCAGCATAGCTAGCTCAGCCGGACTTATCGGTGTCAGTGGACTGGCAGGTATGCACCTATAACACAATTTGTTTGACAGTAAACACTCATTTCTCCCCTGTTTAACAGTTGTCCAATTTAACAGGTGTGTGTGTATTTGACAGAGTACTGTGCTAGCAAGTTTGTTTAACAGGTGTGTGTGTGTGTGTATTTGACAGATTACTGTGCTAGCAAGTTTGCGGCAGTGGGTTTTGCAGAGTCCATCGCTCTGGAGATGTTGGCTATGGGCTGTGATGGAGTGAAGACCACTATAGTGTGTCCCTTCTTCATTAACACCGGGATGTTTGAAGGGGTTAACATAAAGTAAGAACGTTTTTTGGTTTCAGCGACTGGAGACAGTGTAGTCTCCGTGTTTAATGTAGGACAAATTAGAATGCTTGCTAATACACAAGAATGAAAACTTTGACATGCGTTAGTATTTAGTTTGGTCTTATCTTCAGGTACTTTAATTCAGCTTTCTGAAAAAGACAGAGCTAGCAGTAAAGAGATCAGGAGGCATAATCGTGTAACTAGCACAGAGCGATGTCTGGAATGTCAGTTTTTTGTTTAAATGATCAGTGTGTGTTTGTTAGATGTTGCACATGCGTGTTTACATTAGGGGTGTGCACTACATAAAATGAACAGAAGGGAAAATATCTCAAATATATTAAAGTCCATCCAGCGTTTCCTATTATAAGATTACAACATACCGACTATATTGTCAAAACTAGATATTTACTTACTTTAAGGTCGAAACTGGGCAGATAATTTTTTCTCATTTTAGGTATTTATTTCTAGAAAGAAGCAAATTTTCTGCCAATACAATAGAACATGTAAAGAGTGAATCAAAATGTTAGATTTGATTTATATCAATGTCATTATTATTTATATTATTTATTGCAGTGCATATATGACCCTGCATGTTAGAAGATCAAGTTACATTGTGTCTGGCCATATTAATTTTCATACATCTAGTGGATATAATCATTTATTTTTAATTCTATTTTTTTCCATCGCCATAGCGTAGGGTCGCCATAGCAGATCTTTTTGTCCGCATGTTCGAATTTGGCAGAGCTTTATAATCCGGATGCCCTTCCTGACGCAACCCTCCCTGTTTATCCGGGCTTGGGACCGGCACGCAGGAATACAGTAGATATAATCATTAAACCATGATATATCCCAAACACTTGAGGAATAGCTTCTTTATTAAGGCATACTCACACTAGGTGATCCGTACCGTGCCTGAGCACGTTTGACGGCCAAAGTCCAGTTCATTTGACTAGTGCGATCGCTGTGCGTCATGTATGGTATCTTGCGCACAGTACGAGTCAGTGCTATTGCAAATCGTGCCCAAGCACGAGAGTGCTAGAAAGTACACTTTTCAATTCATCGGAGAATATTAAGGTTAACAACGAGTCTGGTTCTCACTTTATTGATGAATGTGCATTGTAGTTGGTGAATAAATCTGCAAACATCCTCCTTCAACATCAGCTGCCAACAAAACAGTTAACAAGGAGACCTAGGATGATGCTGAACATGTCTATTAGGCCACAAAGAAGAATCACCGGATAAGGAAACTCTATTTTAAGCCTAGTTAGGATATAGCCAATAGACTACACTAACTAATTGCCAGTTTGTATGAGACAGCTCACATAGATTATGACAAAAAAACATACGATGCCTGACAGGGATATGACTTTGCATTGGAGTACAGATTGCCCTGAGATAGCCAGACATAATGGGAATTTCTTCAGACCAATGGAATGTACATTTCTTGAATTCCCTGAGTCAAGCAGCTCAGATTTGCGAAAAAAAAAATATTACAGTTGTACATTTTCAAGGGCATAAATTTTTTGATGTTCTACACATACTGTATGTTACCTGATTAAAATGTCTCCTAATGGTGGACTTTTGTAGGTGGCCAAGAATCATGCCCGTTTTGGAGCCGGAGTATGTGTGTAGAAAGATTGTGGATGCTGTTCGGAGAGATCAGGTCTATCTATGTCTGCCTCGCTGCATCTGTCTATGCATTGCTCTGAAGAAGTAAGTCACATTTCTGCATTAAGGTCATTCCAGGAATCAAGCTGCTCCGCTGTGCTCTTTGTGTGTCCCCGGTAACGGTACTCCTATAGTGTATGCAGGATTCTAATTGTCTGTATGCTGTGTGTGCATGTGAAAGCCATGTACGCACACCTCTCTCTGCTGCTTATGCTTAAATCTCTTTGAACTCTTGCATAATTGTGCCATCATTTAAGATTTTAATTAGCGAGACGAGACCGTGATGCCATAATGGATAAACCTCTTACATGGCTGACTGATGTTGTGCCAAGTTTCTGCCGAATTGTTATTTGTGTTTGTGTGTTTATTTGTGTGTGTATTTGGATGAATGTGGGAGTGTTGTTTATATTCCGTCTTTTTGGTATACAGGTTCCCTTTTAGATCAGGAATTGGCATACGATGCAAAACACCTCAAACACGGGCAACAAAAACACAGTCAGAATCGGGTATAGAATTTTAGGGCAGAGAACGTTTAACACAGGGTACCCTTTAGAAATCACACTGGTAGACAGGGCTAAAATGCAAGGGGTCAGTTAATTATTGTCTCTGTGGTTGATAAAGCATTGCTACACCACAAAAGCTGACCTGCTGCTATATTTTTCTGCCATGAAAGCTATGCCACTCAGGAGCTTTACATAGCTACACGATTGTGTGTGAGGCCATTAGAGATCTCGTGAAATCTTTAAAGCACAAAATAGCAGTTGTAGGTTTAGGCTTCATTTTTGCAAAAAAAAAAAAAAAAAATTCTAGATATTCAGTATTCTTTGCTAACAAATAATAAATTTACATTCAAATAATAAATGAGTAGCTTTACTAGCAACAAAAATTGGTCATATTTTTTGCTTCATCAAAGTAGCCTCCTCTACAGGTTGTAACAGCAGAGCAAATTCGAGCCGTTCTTTCTATAGGAGCATTAGATTTTGCTCAGTGAGTTCATTCCAACACTCGTGGAGTTTTGTCCGCAGCTGTGATGCACTAGTTGGCTGAATTGCCTTGACCTTTCTGTCCAGTTCATCCCGAATTTTTTTATCAGTTTCAGGTCAGGTGACTGTGGTGGCCAGACCAGGAGTTTCAGCTCGTCTTCTTTTCCTTTCCTTTTTAAATAGTTCTGACAAAATTCCTTCCGGTTGCGTACACCTGAAGTTTATGAAATAAATGGAAAAGTAGTTTTGACTGATAGGGTTGCTCAGTCTACAAGTCTGTCAAGTGTTTGGTAGCAGTTTCAGTGCTTATAAAATGTGAACAGTAAAACTGCCTAATAATATCTCCCAACTGAAGCACGTAAGTGCTAGCATACATGAAGAATAACATTTTCTGCATCAATCAACTGCACATGCGTATTTTACAATGTATGAGAAATACTATCCTACTTGTTCTTATATTTCTACTTTAACTGCTCTTCCTATATCTACATTACACTCAACGCTGTTTTTTCGGCCAAAATAAAGTATACTGTACTTAGGTTTGTCTATCTTGTTGCAGGAAAGTGGATTTCTATTTCACACATTCATATGCACGTTAAAAGTGTTCACATTGCAACTGTTTGCTTACCACTTGAACCGGTCCATAGATCACACTCCATTCAATTTCTGTACTATGACCTTTCCCATAAATATGAATATATTATCGTGCTGTACAGCTGTAGTGGAAGGAAGTTAGGAATTTCCCTGCTCGTGTCACGAACAGTTTCATTAAAATGCACAGATTACAGTTTTGTTTTATGAATATATAATGCATTTTCTTTACTCCATATTTCTGTTTTCTTCTTACAGTGTTTTACCCACTAAAGTAGGAGTGCTGCTTGGGGAATATCTGGGAACATTTAACTTTATGGCTAAGTTCAAAGGGCATGGCAAGAAGAGCAACTGAAGTCCGAGGAAAAAATTAACCCCATCCATAGCGCTTCAGGATCATCGGGCGTGTTTTCAGTGACATTAGACCGAAGTCATTAATGGGATCAAGCAAAGCGGCACTGAGAAGAATAAAGCAGTGAAGAATTATCGTTTTAAAACACGCATGGCAATGCAAATTACAATGACACTAAGCTGTAACCACTTACAGGCACTTAATCTGGAACGTACGTAAAATGCGCCAGTATAATAACACTGTAATAAGAGTAGTGTATGTCTACATGTGTATAACAGTAATGATTGTATTCTGTGAAGATACAGATTTGTAAACTGAAATAGCTAGCACATATTGTTTGTAAACGTATCATTTCTTGTATCATGAAACGCCTCTAATGAAGTATACAGTGTGTATAAATATGACTTGACTGAATAGTTCCTGTGGCTCTTTTAAAAATAATTTCAACAGTAATATGTAGGACGGCACAGAGGTGTAAATGTGAATCTGTCTCTCCGTGTTCCACCCGTAATAGACCGGTGACCTGTCCAGTCTGTACCCCACCTCATCCACATGAACCCTATATCGAAGTGAGAATAAAGATGTAAAAGAAATAACAGTGATATGTGCTGACGGAGATGGTGCTAAACAACTAAACGCTGTTCAACTTGAAACCCAATAAAGCTTATAAATCACTGATTGTGTGCATAGGTTGAATCATACTCCTTATAATTTATGACTTTATTGTGCTTTTGTTTGTTTGTGCACTACATTTCCTGCTGAATTAGATTTTTTATTACGCACAGACTCATGAAAGTATCTTATGTCGAGACGTATAATTCTCTGTTCAGCTCCCTGGTATCAAATGTCATTTGCCAATTTCACTCAGCCTGATGAACTACTACGCCAAGCACTGCGTTTCACACCCATTCATCCTCAAGATGGATGGTACGCCTTCGGGGAGCACTTACTCTGTACAGATGATTACTGAGCTAACAATAATTGTGAACAGAGTGGTGCAATCAAATCACCCTTTATCCACCATAATGATAATAACATACAATTACTCAGTATCCCTTCATGATAACCTATTGCTATTTAAAAGGAATGTCAATGGTTGCTTATTTATGTTTCAGGAGTAAAATTTCGAGGCACGATGTTCCACGAGTCTGAACCAGGAGGCACGGTACCAGCAACTCCTTTCAGCAAAAGGCACATGACTGTGAAATTGATAATGACTTCAATGTAATTTCTTTTTTTTTTAATTTTTTTTTACCGTTTTATATATGATGTATGCTGCTTACAGCATCATCGAGCCCGAATCCCACTAAGCACATTAATCATAAGGAGTCGTGACTTGCGTGGGAGATGACAAACATGTTGCATACAGCGCAACAGCTTGTCTGATTAGTAACAGGCTGGCTGTTCCCAGTGCTTACTAGAGAACTCACAAAAGGTCACTGAGGCATCTGTAATCACTTGGACTGTTAACTTGAAACCCATAAAATCATAGCAAGTCCACAGAATTAGCCTGCTTCAACCAAAAGTTGCTGATTTACAAGTGGGCCACTAAAATAAGCACTGTAGAATCATATCACCCTCATGAGGCCACTGCAGGAAGTGCAAGATTTCACTGACAGGACTGTTAATTAAAAAGCACAGCACACTTTTTTTTTATGATTTAAATCAGGGGAAAAAATAAACCCTTACAAAATACAATGGTTTTACTTTCTTTATTTGACGTTTGATCATATTCATACTGAACACTCAGGGGATATTGATGATACATGATTTATGTGCACCGTACATCTGTTCGATTCACAGAATGATTAACAGAGGATCTCTGTGCAAGCATGTTGTTCAAAAACTCATCGTGGAAGCTCTCTCAAGTATACACAAACAACTCCATACAAGTATGTACACAAAAATACCCACATAAGCATGCGCGTACACACACACACACAGACACACACACACACACACAGACACACACAGACACACACAGACACACACACACACCCCTGCCCACTGGGCTGAAGTGTAAATAAAGTTTTTAAGGCTTCCTATTAGAAGGATGCACTCATCCACACATACTTCACCTCAGAGAGGCACAGTCAGTGTTCTGCTATTAAAAGTCGTTGGTTTCAGTAGGGCTTCCCTCCCAGAGAATCTAGCATTTCTTCCCTCTCTCTAGCTGTAGGCATCTCAGGCTTTATACCTTCACGTCGGCGTTGTAGCATCACAGTATGCTGAGGGGGAAAAAATGGTACAGTTTAACACACATACGATCACGCAACACTTTATTAGAAACACTATCTACTAATACTAATACTTGCTCTCAAAAGAAAAAAAAAAAAAAAGAGGCCACCGAGTTCATTATCATGAAACCGCTTTGAGACGAATTTTGCTTTTATGTCAATGCATTATCATGCTGGAAGTAGCCAACAGAATATGGGTAATATTAAATACTATATATTGAGTAGCGGGCCCAGAAGTGTTGACTGTGGATACAAAGCAGGTTGGGTCCATGGATTCAAGCTGTTGGCAATAAAATCTGACCCTACCATCTGTACACCTCAGCAGAAACCAGGCTTTCAGTCTTCCACAGAAAAGTTTTGGTTAACCTGTGCCCGCTGCAGCCTCAGCTTTCTGTTCCTGACTGACAGGAGTGGAACCTGATATGGTCTTCTGCCGATATAGACCATCAGTCTCAGGTTTTCATGCGTTCCGAGACGCTTTTCTCTTCATCAGGATTGTTCGGAGTGGTTATCCGAGTTACTGTAGGCTTTCGGTCAGCTCAAACCAGTCTGCATTTTCTCCATTGACCAAAGTATCAACAAAGTGTTTCGGTCTGCAGAACTGATGTTTTTTTATTTTGTAGGTTTACAGGTTTTTCCTAATAAACAGTTCACATACATGCTGTATATGGTTCTAAGACAAAAAAAGGCAAAGATTTATAAGGCTTTTTAAAATGTCAAACTTCTGGGAGACTTTTGAAATCATTTGATGGTAGAAGTACAATTTGGACACTAAGACATTTTTTGCTTTATTTGGCTCTTAAAGGGGAACTACAGTGGGTTCAGATAGTATTCAGGTTTTTTTTTTCCTTCCATTATTCTACATACTATAATCCATAATGACAAAGCAAAAGCATGTTTTAGAAAGTTTTTGCAAATTTATCAACAATATGCAAACACATAGTATGAAGGCAAGAAAATACAGTGGATATAAAATTCTACACGTCCATGTTAAAACACAGTTCAGCCAGCTGATATGGGGCAAAATATCTGCTACAGACCTCTGTATGGGGTGAAATTTTTGTGGCATATGCACGTTAACCATTGTCTTCCTGTGCTACTCGGTGTGCAGAATGTTTCTTCCTTTGTTTCTGAAATCATTCTGTCTTAAGAACCTTACGGCAGACCCCCTGTGACGTGGTGTTAGAAAAAAAAACCCCGAAGGACAGGCTGCTGTCTCAATATATTGACAAACGTAGACAACTATGCCAGAAACGAGAGCCAGACTATTTCAAAATGAAAACACGTCAAAACACTGAATACGACACTGAGTCCTTTGATTTGAAGAAATATTAAAAAAATAATAATAAAGCAATAGACACTTAATTAACTTATTTAACTTATAAATAATTTTATTTGTAAATAATTTTAACTGCATTGTTCCCTCCCCTTCACTGTATAATCCAAATCCTAGGGGGTGAATACTTATGCAAGCCACTGTGTGTATTAATATAAATCCATAATTTGGAAAATTAGGGGTTTCTTTTGCCAATACTTTTTTTTGTAACGAGTAGCAATGTGTTCATGTGTTTTGTAGCCGACACATGTTTGTGTATTCACAATGTACCTTTCAGATACATTACATTTAAGAAAAGTTGCTGATGTGTTATTGGTCACTAAACTGATTTTCTTGGTGTTGACCACCTGACACACTGAATGCACTGTGGCCTAAAATGAGTTTCACACTGCTTTAAAACTTTCTGCGACAACATATGCCTGGGTAGACGACTCTGATGTAAATGAAAACAATATACTGTTTCCAATCTGCAGAGCTTTAATTTGTCAAGGGGGGGAAAAAAGTGAAAGCTGGCATGCTGAGGAGTTAAAATACTCACCCAGTACTTCCTGCAATTCTTGTACTTCAAGAAGTATGCAGAGCACATGCTCTTATCATAATTATATGCTTCCAGGCACTTTTGGGAACCATCACTCTCCTACACAGAGAAGAAGTAATACACATTATTACTTGTTATGGGAAGGGGAATTAATTTCATCTGTATAAGAAATATTACAACTGTTACAACTGTGACTGTGCGTGTTGAACTCTCATGAGCACAAGCACTTGCTGCGTCTCTCTCAGTCGCTGCGTAAGCGTACGAGCGAGTATGCGTTTAGCCAGGGCTCTCTCCAGGCCTTCCTACAACCATTCTCTACCTGTTTGTGGATAACTACAGAGAAAGCAGCCTTTATAGTACTTTAATTAATGTGAATGCCCTTAACAAATAAATGCCTGGATAGTATTCTGCCTTACATTTTAACTGTTTTTTTGTAAAAGTGACCACCCGATGAAGAGAGATAATATAAATGGTACAAAGAAAAAAATAAATAAAACCAAAGCACATAGAATGAAAAATACAGTACTGTGCAAAAGTCTTAGGCACATCCAGTGAAATGATGTAGAGTAATGGTGACTTCAAAAATTATGAAATTAAATCTGTCTACTTAAAATAAAAATATTACA
>JAOVYU010000051.1:16596881-16609296 GCA_025674565.1 Synodontis membranacea
ATCTGGCAAATCTGTTTGTTCATGTTCATTAGTGAAGCATAAAGCTTCACGTTCAAAATGTAGTTTTTAGTAATGGTGAACTTTTCTGTTTCTGAACATTAACTGTTGAAGAAAATTAAGGTGTGATCAGATAACACTAATTGTACACTTACAGAAACAACAACAACAACAACAACAACAACAACAAAACGGTTTCATAAAGCACATTTACATGTTCTTCAGTTTGTATCTCTGAGGCTGTGGTTCTCAAAGTGAAGTCTGAGAATGAATAATAAAGCATAAGCCGGAGTGCTCATCATCTAACAAATTTTTATTACAGTGGTGTAACCTACCATTATAAAGTTATTATATTTTTTTTATAATATATCGACATTATGTGAAATGCATTGCTTCAGCTTACTCACCTAATTCTTAAAAGCTCAGTCAGTTAATTCAGAACTCATTCTTGCTCCGAGATGATCTATCAGAGGTTGTTTTTTTTTTTAGCTTCACTGGGTAGGTTCTCTTCACTTTGGTGATATGCATTTGCTGTAACTTTTTGACGTCCATACAGCAAGCTTCCTTTATTTGCATAAAGAGCCATAAAAAGCACTGGTGGTGTGCCAGAGTGTGTAGACTTGTTCAGACTCATTTACCGGTAAAAGTAAACAGTAACAACAGAACATGTGCTCATTTCAGGAGGCGCCAAATATTCGTTAGATACAGAAAGGAGTTAGAAGGTTGCCTTCACTTGAAAACATCTCTGCGGTGGCGATGTCATTAATGCTGTTTCATCAGCCATGCTGTTTCACTGAGATGGGGCTCAAAAATTGAATGAGGAATTATATATATATATATATATATAGTATACTGTTAAAAAAAAGTCAGTGAAAATATAGTGTACACTGAGTAATAATCAATATTATTTATGTCATTTGGTGGTAAAGCCTGTTGTCTCTGTCTACTTTCATGATTGTATACCTTTTCTAGTTGATTGCACTTTTTCTCTATTTTGAGAAGAAATATGTCAATTATGGATTGATTGATGACGAGTTTCTGTGTGTGTTTTTTTTTGGTCAAACCCAACCAATCACAAAACTAGTCCAAATAACTAAATAGGAACTTCATTGTCTCCCCAGTTACAGTAAACACCAATGGTATACAGTATAACCATACCATTCACACCTCTTTAAGTGATATGCTAATTGTCCTTAATATTGATCCATCCAGGATGAGTTGTCCCGATTTGTTGCCCAGTGTTCCTGGGATAGGTTCCAGATCCACCACAACCCTGACCAGATTAATGAACGAAAATCATCAATAAATAATCAATAAAAAAAAACAATAAGAATAACAATAAAAATAAGAATTTCATTTTATTCAAACAGCACCTTTCTTTCAAACTCAGGATTGCATTTGATAATTCATAAAATCAAATAAATATAACAAACATGAATCAGAGATGACGCATACGTGAATCAGAATGAATAGAGATGGTACAGTACAATACGGAAAAATACAAACATAGTAAATCCATACAAAACGCAGTCTCGTTGGTGTGGAGGGGATAGATATTAGATTGGAAGTGTTTGGAATTTTATTGCTAGAGGGACTGCGCTTGGGAAGCAGTTTAGTAGCAAAAGGGCATCTATTCAGAAAACCAGAATTCAGAAGTATTGATGTGACTTCATCGTTTTTTTTTTTGTTTTTTTTTTCAGATCTAGCACCCAAAGCATGGATCAAATAAGAAATAGGAGCAGAGATATTTTATTATTCTTTTTTTTAATGAACTCCCTGATGTGTGATGGGTAAGTGGGAGTAATGCTGGGAAAGTGAACAGAAAAGTTCAATGTATTTTGGTAGGAAAAGAAAAAAAAAAAAAAAAAGACTGAAGTCTGTTTTATTTTGAACGAAATGAAGGAATGGTTCTCAGAGCCTAAGGCATCAGAAGCCTCCGGCTCTAAAGAAGGGAATTTATACGTACATTCATTTACAGTACAGCAAAAATATCTATCAGAGTGTGTTACTGTAAACTTCCATAAATTGGAAGTTTCATGCTGCCATCTAGTGGTACAAAATTCTAGGACAGACAAAAAAAAACATTGAAACTTTAATAAAAAAAAATATTTATACAACAGCTGAAAAAAAAAAAAGTTAGCTTTGACCTTTCAATGTTGAATTTAAATTTTGGAACAACTGTTTTGGGTGTCTTTATCCAACTTGTTGTACAGTATTTTTTATTGCAGGATAAATCTCAGGAATATATGCACATACGACTTTATCGGTTCGAAAAAAAAAAAAACAGTATTTTGAAAACACATTACCACAAAGTGTCACACAGTGTCTTACAGTGTCTAACCAAAAGCTAATAAACCCAGTATATACACTGAATGTACACAAATCAATTAAATGAATATCTGGCATTAAAGGTCAGTATGAATATAATTAGCATCAATTGTTTTCTCTTATTGTTAAAATTTTCTATCATCCATGTCTAGGTCTGATTTTGGGAGACAGAGTTAAGGTCTGTAACTCTTTAATGTATTGGGTCAAAAGGAGATTACCATAATGCACAAGGTGGCATTCAAGTTGAGTCTCAGACAGGGGTGATACACTCATGATGTAAGCATATACGCTCAGGTTACATCTCTTTAGTGTCAAATTTTAAGGGAGACATATAAAAAAATCAATTTTTCCCAAGTATCGAATTAATTACAATTCTTTTTTTGTTTTTAATTAAAAAAAAAAAAAGGTATGAACACAATCACTGAACAACTGACAGTCTGTGATATGATGAGAGATTAGGCACTAAATTATTCATGTTCTGTCACCTTAAGTGCTAATCAGTAACCAACAGATGTGCTTCATAAATCAAGATGGTGCACGCGATCATTTTCAGCACCTCCAGGAACTGTTGCCTTTCAGAATTTAGAATGCTGACAAGGAATGTAAGGCATCTTGGGTCATCAACAGTAGTGGAGTTTGTTATACTGTATATTCAAGTATTACTACTGCAGCAATGTGAATGGATAGATATGTAGTTTACAGGATAGGACAGTGTTGCCCACAAAATACAAACAGCATCTCCAGGGCATCAGGTTCTGCAGATTGCTTTATGACCCCTCTTTGTGCACTCTGTCCTTTGACTGGCTGGTTAATCACAGTAGGTGTTGTAACTTCTGTCAGTGGGTGAACCTTATTACCTGCTTTCCTTAAGACTGGTGGACTGAAGGCAGGTAGAAGGCTATTTCCCTCAGAACTGGTTTTATGTACCTGTGTTGGAGGGGACTCTTTAACCACCTTCTTTTCTTCCGCTTCCAGCTCGGAGTCACTTGCATTAGGAAGGTTGAAATAAGTGAACTTTGTTCTCGGTGACCCAGGCCACTTCTTGAGCTTAGTGGAAGACAGAGACCCATGAAGCGAATCTTCCTGCCCAGAATGTTCCTCCGGCTCAACTGATGTGATTTTGCTGTTTTTCCCTTTTCTATGACCTTCCTGGAGTTCTGGAGAAGATTCACAAACTTGCTTCTCCGCACCTTTGTCAATACGATTAGCCTTTCCAGTAACAGAAACACAATCAGTTGGTGCATTAAGCATATCAGATGAATTTGTGGCACTGAAGTACGATAAGTCAGTAATTACTTGAGTGCCAGCTTCATGGGTGGAGGCCAGACTAGATGTATTGGTTCTTCCAGGACCTTCTTTTCGCTTGGCCTTGAGTGCAGATGGGGATCTCATATTATCTGCACCTACAGTACTTGAATTACCTCTTCCGTAGAGCCTCTCAATGGTTCTCCTGACGAAACCCTTGGCAATGGCTAACCGGCTTGTGTCATCCTCCACACTGGATGTCTCTTGGGACCAGTTTCCCCCACTGTCTGTAGATTCTTGCTGGGAATCAGACAGATCAGAATTTGGACTATGTAGTTGCCTCTGCTCATTCTGGGTTCCGGTTTGGCTCTTAGCAAGAAACATATCCCTGATGAACTTCACCCTGTTTGCCTGAACGCTTCTTTCTGACTCTTGTGGTAAAGCGCTGCTTCGGGAATCATAGCTAAAGGCTAATGAAGATGACTGGGCTTCTGAGGTTGTGTCTATGAGCTTAGCAGTTAAAGAAGCATTATTAAAGTTATCTGGGTCTGATACGTCTGTGCGACCCACAAATCTGTGCACAGACTTCTCAGGTTTACTGCAAGGCCTTTGTGTACATGTTTCTAGGTGACTGATGATCTCCGCTACTGAACTGTTCTTCTTTTTAGACGGTAGTGTCTTTACCTCACACATTACAGCTTCTTTTGGGCTATATTCCTTTCGATTATTAATATTCTCCTGATGAACTGCATAGCATTCTGGTAACTCTACCTCATCCACCTGTTGCTCTTCAGAAAAAATCGTCTTTGTTTGCTGTCCTGTCTCACGTTCTTGACGTCGAGAAGTTTTCATTTCAGCTTGCCCAGGGTTCTTCTTCACACTGTCCGTTTTGCCGTATAACTGCACGCGTGCTTGACTCACCAATCCTTCACTTTGCCATTTTGCCTGCGCCTCAATCATGGAATATTTCTGTTGTAAACCACTTGCTTTATTTATCTGAAGATTTTCTTCTTTGTCACCAGCCTGATCTTCAGAAAAGTTCATATGTTCTTTATCACAGCTATCATCTAAGCTGGATTTCTCCTCTTCAGGGGTGCTTAAGCCTTCTTTACTTTTACTTGACTCTGATAATTGAGGGTACACTTTAAAAATTCTACCATTATGCATTTCATTTCTGTCCCCCAGGTCTTTCACTTCCTCCATTTCTTTGTTGCTGTCTAGCAACTGAGAATATTTAGGATCAGTCTCCATAATGTAATCTTCCTGTTTAGATATTATTCTTCCTTGTGTCACTCCACTCTGTTTACATGCTGTCATGTCTTTGTTCCCTTTCAAGTTTATTTCCTGCCTCACATATATTTCCTGATTCCATTCATGTCTTATTTCTTTCTCCTCATTTCTTTGTTGCTTTTCTTCCAAGATGTTTTCACAGATGGTAGAGTCTAGAATGTAGTAACCCTGTTTTGTTCCTTCTGTGGGACAGGAATTTCTTTCCTGTTCATGAGTTACTACGTTGATTTCGTTTTCAGCGCCAAGCAATGATTGTGCCCTAAAAACCTTTTTTTCACTGCTATGTGCATGAACCGCATTTTCAACGACAGATTTAACATATGCATTTATATCTTCAAGCATACTGTCAGGGAACCTGACTGTTTCTTCCCTTAAGCCTGACTCTGTATGTCCATTTACCTTTTTGTCTGGGAGTGACTCACACAGCTCTTCTGATCTCTCAACCTGATTACCTCTGATGATCTCCTTTTCTTGGGTGTGGAGAGCAGCCAACTCTTCTCTGACTTTGTCTGGAACACCTAGTTGCTCCATGAGCCCTTGAATTGCCTCCTCCTCAGAGCTCGACACACTGTAAGACTCACCCGTGGTGCACTCTGGTGTGGAGACACTGGAGCTCGTGGATGTATTGCTCAGTTGTTGGAAACCTTTCCAGCTTTGCAGCAACTGACTGGATGCTGACTTCTGCAGAGCATGTAAGTTGGCTCTCAGCTGTTCTGCATCCTCAATAGCTGCCATTTCCTTAAGAGACTGAAGCATAAGCAACGCCTCCGAGCAACTCAGGCTGTTCTCGTCTCGGCGGAGTGCGTTCAGGTTCTCCAGACCATCCCTCAGAGTCATGACTGAAAGGAAGGCTAGGAGTACTCGTGACGAGGAACCAAAAGTAGAAGCCAAGTGTGAGGAAAAGTCTGGCATGCTATTGGATTTCTCCATACAGGATCGGTGCTTGCGCTGTGTTGCTTCATGGAGTGAATTAATGGAATGGCAGAGCTCATCTAGGACATACTTCATATCAGGCCTTACTGCCATCTTGACTGCGTATGATTTTTCTGCTGGGAAAACTGCCATTTCTTTCTCTGATTGTGGAATTAAAGATGCATGGTTATCATTTTCACATGAGCCTACCAATCCCTGTATGATTGTAGGTTTTGGTCCCTTGATCATACCAGAATGTCCAGGTTTTGGCTTTTTGTAAAATGTTGCATTCTTAGAAGGGGCTGTTTTTTCCTTACCTTGATTGTTGAATAGTGATGCCTTGGACAGGGTGTTGTTTTTGGGTATTTGTTCTGTGGAGTTTTGGCTGGATAGAGTCTTTTCCGAAGAAGGATCTCTAATAAGGGATGTTGGTGTCACATGGTTGTTTGCACACCCAACCGTGTTACCCAAGGGTTCATCTGTGTTTTCTTTTTTCACAGCTCGGGGAAATAGGATTTGTTCTTGTTTTGAAGATTTTTTTTCACATGTGGATAAATTATTATCTAAAACAATGTAACTAGTCATTTGTGCGTTATTTAAACTTTTTGACAAGTGCATATTTTCTCTTGAAATACTGGGGGAAATAGTCCTGCAATATGAATTTTCATTTGGTGATGAATTAGCTCCTGAAGCCATTATTTTCCCGTGATTATTTCTCAGAGAGAGAGTGGTTGGCAGAGGTATGTTTACCGACCTGTTACTTTGAGATGAGTTTGCGTCTCCTTTCAATGTATTCATTTGGGGTAGGGATGAGCTGTCTTGAGCAGAACCTCTGGGCAATAATATGATTCTTTTTGGGGAGGAATTGAATAGCTCTTTCATTGATAATTTGGGCACATTTATGGGATTACTCTCTAGACGAATTGGTGTTGAATTCGTCTTTGATTCCAGCCTAGCACCCGGAGTCTCACAGGTTATCTCTAACTCCTGTGACGTCTTAAATGGTGGCACCTGTTCCATTTCAGGAGGTGGTTCTCCTTCACTTTTCTGTAGCCAGAGTTCTACATATTCTTTTAAGGCTGAAGAAGAGTAATGCAGAGCAGGAAAGGAGGTACTTTCTTTAAGCTCTTGTGTCTCTTGCACCTCTTGCATTGATGTTTGCCGTGTTAGAGCACGTTTATTGGTTGATACATTGAGTAAATATTTATTCTGCGAGGTGTAACTTTCACTTAGTTTCGCCTGGGATATGTCTGCTTTGGCAGGATTCTTGTCATTGGTACAGTGTTCGTTCACAGATAATTCTTTTGGACTTTGAATGTTCAACTGAAATGTCTTGTGCAATGTAGAAGAAACACCTTTATGACTAATAGGTAGATTGGTTCTTTTACCTTTTAATAATTTCCTTCCAGATTTGGCTCCGTATTGTTCAGTCATGCCTCTCATAACTCCAGCTTGGTTAAAGATAGCAGCTCTTATTTTCTTTATCTCTTTCAGAATGTCAATTTTATTATCCTTTCTCCTATTTTCACAAGTGATAATATGGAAAATTTGACTCTTTTTCACAATTACCCTTACTTTCTTTCTTTTCTTGCTTGTATCTGCTGTCGAGATCATCCCAGGAGCTGACATTTTGGAAGATTGAGTTACACGAGTATGCGTTTTGGATGTTTTGCTTTTGATCTCTGGGGGGTTGTTTCTATCACTTGATGTTTGGAGCTCCAACGAGGGGATCAAATATTCCTGTCTTTGGAGAGAACCATAAACAGTGGCAGGTCTGGGGTCAGACTCGAAGTCTTTACTAAAAGAGGGAACCATGTCAGGGCTTGTAGAAAATGCAGCATCAGATGTGCGTATCTCCTGAGCATAGAATTTGGTCGTGGAAAGGAAACTTTTCTGACAAGTCTCCTGCCCATCATCCTGTAGTGGCAGAACCTCTGCAGATTTATGTGTACTAGCCTGCAACTGTGAGATGCCTGAGCTACGAGGTTTAGGTACTGGGTGTTTATTGCACTGCCTTATCAGGCGTTGCTCCTGCTCATTGCTTACCTCTTCCCTAGATGTGTCCATTCTTTGCACAGTGTCTTGACTCTTGGTTTCAACAGGTATTTGGTTCTGTTCTGAAAGAGTCTGGAGGAGCTCTTTTATTCTGATGCTTTCCTCTGCCCTGCCTTCCATCATCTCTTCATACAGTGCCTTAAGACATTCATTAGTAGAGATTTTGCTAAATTCGTCAGGACACCTTTGGATTGCAGAGGAATCACTGTCAACATCAGAGGTAATCTTGTCAGCTAAAACTGCACCCAGATCAGAATGTGACTCCAAGCCGGATTTCATTAGACTTGTAACACTTTGCCGACTGAGTGTCGTCGTCCAATGTACAGTTTCCTCCTCTTTAATAGTCAAGCGGACCTTCATCTCTACAGTCATGCTGCCATCTTGGTTGACCCGAAACGATTTCTCAATGTCATCGTTAGTAGGCTTGCAGATGCATTCATTAGTGTCACCATCTATGCAGGTGACTGTATCTGTCTCTGAAACAGATTCCAGTAGATGACCAATCTCCGTTTCCACAGAGCCAGTGGGGTCGTATACGCTTTCTGCAAAACTGTTGTGCAACTGATTTGCAGTGTAATGCTCTGAAGATGGTGACAAATGCTGAGATTTGACGCTGCTAGTCATAGATTTCTTTTTTCCTTAAGAGTATTAACAGGGAGAAAAGGGGAAAAGACTGGCATTAGAAGCAGCAAAGATGTGAGGGAGTTATGATGCATGTTGCAAGATATAGGTCAAGCTGGGTATTACTGCAGAAACCA
This sequence comes from Synodontis membranacea, assembly GCA_025674565.1. Classification (NCBI taxonomy): domain Eukaryota; kingdom Metazoa; phylum Chordata; class Actinopteri; order Siluriformes; family Mochokidae; genus Synodontis; species Synodontis membranacea. The sequence goes on from JAOVYU010000051.1 coordinate 16,605,467, forward strand.
ATGCCTCGGCACTTCTCAGATAATCTCAGACACAGACAGTCACCCGTTACAGTATATATTTTACAGTTGCCAATTTGCAGTACATTTTATTGCTTTGATTCTTGGTTATATTAAATGCAAATAATGTAAGATTTATCTTAGAGTGGTTATAAACTACAGTAAACTATCTAAAATACAGTCATATAATGTGGATAAAAAAAATCCAAGGTTAACCCCAGTTAAAATGGCAGGTTTTGTGATTTTAAAATGAAATCATTTTTGTGCTTAAAATCAAACCATGATAAATCTTGTAAGTTCTTTTCCCACCTTTAATGTGATATAGCAGCCAACAAAATTGAAATGAAAAAAAAAAAAACCTTTTGCTTATAATTCAGCACCCAGTCTGGCTAAGAGTCTACCAATGTAAGAGTCTTACCAACCAGGTCTACCATCTTGATTTGGCAATTTTAATTCAGTCTTGTAAAAACTCTCCAGTTCTATCAGTTTGTCTCAGAAGTTACACAATCTTTATCTTCTGTTGAAGCCATTCCTCTGTTGACTTGGAATTGTGGTTAGGGTTATTTTCATGCTGGAAGGTTTCTTCATCTTTAGCTGTGTAACAGAGGCCTACAGGTTTTTAAAATAGATACAGTATGATATTTAAAGCTATCTATGAGTCCTTCCAGGTTGAGTGGAGATCCAGTACAAGCTGAAGAGAGGCAGTCAGCCACCCTCAACCCCCCATTGCATGAAGCTGCTGCCACCACCATGCTACACCATGGATACACCAATCAGGCATAACATTATGATAACAGAGAGGTAAAATGAATAATGCTAATCATGGCACCTGTTAGTGGACGGGATATGTTAGGCAGCAAGTGAACATTTTGTATTCAAAGTTGATGTGTTAGAAGAAGGAAAAATGGGCAAGTGTAAGGATTCGAGTGAGTTTGGCAAGGGCCAAATTGTGATGGCTAGACGACTGGGTCAGGGCATCTCCAAAACTGCAACTCTTGTGGGGTGTTCCCAGTCTGCAGTGGTCAGTATCTATCAAAATTGATCCAAGGAAGGAACAGTGGTGAACCGGCGACAGGGTCATGGGCGGCCAAGGCTCACAGATGCATGTGGGGAGCGAAGGCTGGCCCATGTGGTCTGATACAACAGATGAGCTACTGTAGCTTAAATTGCTGAATAAGTTAATGCTGGTTCTGACAGAAAGGTGTCAGAATGCACAGCACATCGCAGTTTGTTGCGTATGGGGCTGTGTAGCCGCAGACCAGTCAGGGTGCCCATGTTGACCCCTGTCCACCGCCGAAAGCACCAACAATGAGCATCAGAACTGGTCCACAGAACGATGGGAGAAGGTGGCCTGGTCTGTTGAAAAACCAGGGGAAACCTGGCAAAAGCCCAGGAAGCAAACTCCTATCTAACTGCCATCCCACAGTCTCTCTGAAGCTGACGAAGCAGTACAAGAAAACTGGCTCTCTTCTCATGCCTCCTCTGATGGGGTCTCCAAAAAGACAGGGGGTTTGTGGCCAGCAGCAGTGGAGATACATCGAAGACCACATTACGTTCAAGCTGCGGTGGAAAAACAAAGTTGTTAGGCTGAATCTGGAAGTTATCCATAGCAACTTTGATCATCAGTAGTGAATGGTTATCGTATAGCTGCAGGGAAGCAACAGCACCAAACAAAAATGTAAAAATAAGATTGATTAAATATGCAAAAATGACAAACGCATAGGCACCGTCGTGTTTTCAGTCTCCATGTTTTAAGGAGATTGAGGTGGTACACTCTACCACATCTCACCTCTATCTGTTCATTTATCATCATAGTCAAACATCCCCTACTCCCCCTTGTGACCTTGAATGGCAAACAATTTGGATCATGATGTGGATTTTCTCTCTGTGGAAACTATCATGGCTGGGATTGGCATTCTTACAGCTGTATCAAATTCTATTGTGTTAATTGCCAAAACTGCGTAGAGTTTTGCTCTCAGGTCAAGAAAGTACAGAATTTCACTCTTGCTCTCTGAAGGTCCTTCCTCCCAGTTTTCGATGATGACCTCTAAGAACCTGCTAGGCTTGCACCCATATAGTAAATCATGTGGGGAGAACACTATGGAGACGTGTACATCCTTATGTACTAACCCTAACCCTAACAAAGTCAGATGGAAGCACTGGTCTCATTACATTGTCTGTCCCCCTCTGGTAGTTTAGCAGCGAACTTCTCCAGTGCTCCACTTCTGTGCTCTTTTGCCAGGAGCCACTTTCAATAGGAATCTTGGAGATGTTGGGTGAATGGGAAAGGCAGCTGAACTCACTGAGTGTCAGCGAGTGGAAGTCTTGATGGTTCTGTAAAGGGGTGCAGCTGACCCATTGCAGAATAACCCACTTCATATCCAGGTACTCCCAGATATGAGACTAGAAACTGTTGGCCCATATCCATGTGACAGGAATGATGACAAGTGGAACACTCACTGTGAGTCTGGCAAGCCCTAAAGTTCTACAGCATGCTCAAAGAGATCAACAAACACTTCCAGGTCTTCCTGCAACCCTATATTGATGAGTGTTAATCAGAGTCACTTCACTGTTTAACAGTTGAGTTACAGTTGTACAGCTGTATTATAAATACGTTTAATGTGACTTTGAATGTGATTGGTGAATTTTGAGCCCAGTCACATGTTCTACTTTAAAAGGCTGGGCAAATGTATGTAACCAGGGCGTTGTTTGCAATTTTTTTTCTTTTTTTTCTAAAATATTTCTGTTTTTCATTTGAATTTGTTGGTTACTATATCACACCGAAGGTGGAAAAAAACAAAACTGATTCATATTGGTTTTCTTCTTCACACACAAAAACCTGCACTTTTAACAGGGGTGTGCAGATTTCTATATCCACTATATTTTGAACTTTTGACGCACAAAATGAAATTAATGCATTCCACAGCATTTGGAGGCTAAAAAAACCTGCTGAAATATTCTGGCTATATTTACTATTTGAAGTGATTAAAGATTCATAGTCTTACTGGTCACGGGATTTGGCCTTCCTACACTTTTTGCTGGCAGCCAAGTTGGAGCAAAGGGCTTCTGAACATCATAGTTTCCTTTTCTGAAAGGCTCACGGCCAGCAGCTACCAATACACCCGAACACAAGATCAGAGAAGGAAGTCCGTCCACCTGCAATACAGCAAAACATTCTGATGATGATTCACTATGGAAATATGCACCTTAGTTATAATTACATGAGGAACACTAGGTAAAACAAATGATTAAACTGACCCCAAGCATTATTTCAAATGTCGATATTCTATTAATATCTCCACAGTTCTACCAATAATTGTCACGATATTTATAGTCAATTCAAATTCATTAATTAAGCATGTGTTTGCTTTTTTTTTTTGTTATGTGATTAAATGTGAGTGTTCTATAACCAGCATTGTTTATCCTTCATATTACTAATGTCCAGTGACACATTTTGGTGTGACACAATTTCAATTGCTAATGTGATTACATTTGATGCAATAAGACATAAAATTTGCAATAGTATTCAGTGGTTAGATGACATCACTACAGAGTATTCAAGACATTTCCATTTTGTCCCAGGCCGTGTCCTAGGATGCAGGCCAGCGTAATAGGATGAAATGGTAAAGAAGCTTAATGCTGCTAGGTGATGAGCCATCTTTAACCATGCTATTTATGCACATAGCAACTACAGACAAACCCATGCATGAAAAACATCATCATACATCACTATGGTTACATGGTCAAATGTTCCAGAAAAATCTATAAGCTCATTTTGCAATCCAGAATTTTATATATATATATATATATATATATAGTAAATAAGTATATAT
>JAOVYU010000051.1:16629150-16631650 GCA_025674565.1 Synodontis membranacea
ATACAGTATACAATACAATATATATATATATATATACTGTATATATATAGTCACTTGCCTGGGACAGATGAAAATAAGAAATCAAAGATGTTGAATCAATTGCATGCAGACTTTGTTGTTTAGCAGATTGTAAGTTCATTATTTGAACCAAAACAAGCTAGAAACTTGACAATGTGATATGTGTTTATGCATGTCTGAGAGAGAGAGAGAGAGAGAGAGAGAGAGAGAGAGAGAGAGAGAGAGATTGAGGTGGGGTTGAGTATGTTTAGAATACTGAACTGAGAATGACAGAAATGAATAAATAGTGGTTTAGATGTGGGGCATTTATGGCCTGCTCATGACCAGACTTTGAGTTTAACACAGCCCTGACCTCAACATTTGATCATTCATATAACTGAACCTAAGATAATGCAATCGCAAATATTTTCGAATGATTTAATGATGATCATAGTTCAGCAGGTCAGGGACTAAGAATCAGCATAAAACAGCATTAAAAAGCACATAGGTCAAGTGAATAAATAAAAAAAAAACATTAATGAAGACATCCAGTAACTCAGCTGTTTGAATGACCAGGGGAAGTACATTCCATTACCTGGATGCTTTGTTGTACCTTGAGGGATGGTGGGTCAAGTCAAATCATATTAGAGTACTAAGGGGAGTATGGTCAGTGCAATTTGTAACAAGTGCCTTATTGTAGGTGGCCACTGGTCCATTTTTGGTTTGGTAGTCAGGCATCAGTGTTTTAAATTTGATGCGGCCAGCTACAGGAAACCAGTGGAGAGAATGCAGCAATTCAGGCAAGTGGGAGAATGTAGGGAAGTTGAAACAATTATTGCAGCTGCATTCTGTATTAGTTGCGAGGGCTGGGACAGACCTACCAGGAGTGGGTTGCAGTAGTCCAATCTCAAGATGGAAAACACAGAGTGACCTCTGTGAATAGAGATCCTCCTGAGGTTGTAAAGAAACCTGCATGACCAAGTTGGATCAAGTCAGTCTTAGGGTGAGACAGACTTGAGAAAATATTCTTATGTACAGTAAGTTCACAATGTATTCAGACCTCTTCATTTTTTTAGTTTATCTTTTATTTAATTTAAAGTTTATCTTATATTTAATTTTTAATTTGGCAGATCCTCTGACGCTCAGTGAGATTGGATGGGGAGCATCTGTAGGGTTCATCTCTGGACATTGGCTGGGCCTCTTAAGGACATAGCATGATGCTGTCACGACCATGATTCTTGGTCTTAGTCATTTCATAAGTGGCACTTGTTTGACCAGAGTCCCTGCCAAATGCCTTTTACTCATCATTGGCTTCTGTCTAGCCACATAAAGGGCCTTCTATAAAGTTTTGATTGATGGAGTATGTCTAAGATGATTGTCCTTCTGGCTGGTTCTTACATCTCTGTGGCGGAGTTCTGAAGCTCTGTTAGAGTCTCTATTGGGTTCTTGGTCACTGCCAACTAAGGCCCTTCTATCTCGGTTACTGAGTATGGACCTGCTGATGATGGCCAGCGTAAGGAAGAATCCTGGTGGTTCCAAACTTCTTCCCCTCTCAGAATGATAGGAGTCCACTGGGGTCTTGTAACAAAGATAAAAATGAAAAAAATATTTTAGATCTATGCCTATTTCTATGTCTCAGCACAAATCGTTTGTAGAGGTATATGGAGAGTTCCATGGACTTCATGGATTGGTATTTGGTCTGACATGTGAATTCTGTGAACTGTGGGACCTTATACAAACAGGTGTGTGCCTTTCTAAAGCACATCTAATTAATTTAAAATGCCACATATGGACGACATTCAAATTTCGGGGGAGTGGTGGCACTTTCAGAGGTGGTGACACTAAAATGACTGGCTATTATGCATTGTTTCAGAAGAAATGTATTTATTTATTTATTTATTTATTATTTATTTTTTTTAAATATCCCTGTAGTTACATATAACAACAAAAACATTTTTCATAAGCCAAGCTTACATGTATCAATGGGATAAATCTCTATGCTAATTTAGAATCTTTTATGCTTTTTGAACCTTTTACTGCTCTCCAGTCAGAGCTATCATAATTACCCAATTATAATAATGCTTTGAACTGCATGGTTGTGTCTAAACACGTTACAAGCACAGATTGTTTTTACATTGCTGCTGGTGTTTTTAGTGTTTTGGAGTTTGTCAAATTTTCTGGTGTCTTAGCTCCATATTGTTGTAATTAATATGCCTCATCGAGTACATAAATCAAAGAGACCAAGTGTATGCCGGCAAAGGAAAGCAAAACGTCCAAAATACATTTAAGTTGCGCATTTGGTATTGCACTTTAAATGTATTACATTAATATTGCTCTTTGTTTATGTCACCTTGTTGTTTACTGCCATTACATTCAGTTATATTACAATTTAGGAATTACATTACAACAAAAAAACATTATTGTATGGTCTGGTTCAGGAAAGAGTCCAGGAGTTTCCATACTGGGTGACCCCAACCCTAGTCAACCTCTATACATAATCATC
>JAOVYU010000051.1:16636650-16640418 GCA_025674565.1 Synodontis membranacea
TCATTTCTTATTTGATATTTACTCACAGTAGCTCTGAGTGTAAAAATTCTTCAGTAAGATTAGATGTGCTGTATATGATATGATATGCATGTATGTATTTACGTATGTACGGATCCGGGAGACTACAGCAAAATGATCAGTTTCTCTGATTTTACTATTTATGGACAAGTGTTTGAGGAACACGAACAATCTTGTTTTATTCCATAAATTACTGACAACATTTCCCCCAAATTCCACATGAAAAATATAGTCACTGTGAGCATTTAATTGCAGAAAATGACAAAAATGAAAAGAAGAAAAGAAAAAAGAAACAGTGTTTTCAGATCTTGAATAATGCATAGAAATCGAGATCGTATTAAATTTTATACAACACAATACTAATGATTGAACTAAACTGATTATTGATTAAGAAAGATCAGAAATCACAGCTTTAATCACAGCTTTCATGTGTCTTGGCATGCTCTCCACTAGTCTCTCACACTGCTCTTGGGTTACTTTATGCTACTTTTGGAATAAAATTCAATCAGCTCAGCTTTTTTTTTTTTTTGTCTTGTTTCTATCACTCTTCTTCTTGATCACATTCCAGAGGTTTTCAGTGGGGTTCAGGTCTGGAGATTGGGCTGGCCATGACAGGGACTTGATCTTGTGATCCTCCATCCACACCTTGATTGACCTGGCTGTGTGCCATGGACCACTGTCCTGCTGAAAAACCCAATCCTCAGAGTTAGGGAAAACTGTCAGAGCAGAAGGATGCAAGTTTTCTTCTAGGATAACACTGTGGACTCATCAGAGTGGAAGATCTTACTCCAGTCCTTTATAGTCTAATCCTTATGGTCTTAAGCAAACCCCAGCCTGCCTCTTTACTGCTTCTCATTGATGAAGGTCTTTTTTCTAGCTTTGTATGACTTTAGCCTCTCCTGGAGGAGCCTGTTTCAAACTGTCCTGCTGCTATTTTCCATTCTTTTTGTAGGTCACCTGATGTCATCCTAGGGATGATGAGTGATATTTGAAGTAGTTGATGATCATCACAGTCAGTGGACAGTTGTTTTCGCCCTTCGCCTGCCAGTAACTTTGTTGTTTCCAATGTCTGCTGCTTGACCTTGTTCTAATAAACTGCCGTGTTTGAAATTTTGAGGACGGAAGCAACCTGACACTCGCCGTATCCCTCCGCCAGTAAAGCCAGAACCGAACCCTTCTTTTTCTCATTCAAAACTTTTCTTTTTAACTTTTTTTTTGTACAATTCGAGGTACTACTAGCACAGTTTTTGCCATCAAATCTGGTCCTATTCCAAGAGGATAAAGATGACCACAGCAGTGGGTTTCATACTTATCCTTATTACATAAGAACTGGTTCATGTGATCACCTAATCAATACCTCATTAAGTAAAATGAGAAGTGCTTGTGTCAGAATTCCACCAAAGACACTGGCATAAAATGGATACAGATGATAATTTCATTTTATGTTTACCCAGTTGTCCCCATTACATAAGGAAATCATGAAATACGAAGCAATAAATAGCCAATCATGAATCAGGATTCGAGACTCTAAATATTGAATGGGGTTGAAATGACCCCAAACATAATAGGAGTTGTATGTGATCAAAGAAATACCTAGCCAGCTCGGGTTATATCCAGGATGTATACACACACTCATTCTTTTTCTTTTTCTTTTTTTTTTTTTGCTTCTTCTCATGCTATCCCTTTAAATGAATTTTGCTATTCCAAGCTTTTAATCTGGGTTTGTGTTAATCTCTAGCAGCAGAGGTAAATAAGCCTATCCAACCTATCCAAACTGACACACAGACACACACCCACACACACATACACACACTCGTGCTTACACACATACACACATGGTAAATAATGTTCACAGAAAGCCTTTTACCAAAATTAATTTGCAGAGTCACAGCTTTGTATGCTCTGTTGTGCGTAATCATGTAGGTCAAACAGCCACCACTAAATACTGATTCAGTGTGAATTTGTTTAAGGTAAACAAATGCCACAGTGCTCGATTTTGATTGGTCGGAAGGTGTTGATTATTTATTGCTGCTTAATGTATTGATTGTAACTTTATATAACCTCACAGCTCTGCCCACTGTCAGGAAAAGCCAAGGTTTATACCAATCATTTCTCACTGATGGTCTTGTGCGGTGAATGTTTTGCATAATCTAAGACTAATAATATGGATACAAAGTGTTATTTGAAAAAGGAAAACATAGATTATATGGCCAAAAGTATGTGGAGACCTGACCATCACACCAGTATACGGATCTTTCCCCCAACTGCATTATGATTTCCCTTCACTGGAACTAAGGGGCCTAAACATGCTCCAGCATGAGGCTGATCTCTACTCCAATGAACACCTTTGGGATGAACGCCGACTGTGCGTTAGGCCTCGTTGCCTGACATCAGCGCATGAACTCACTAACGCTCTCATGACTGAATGATAAAGCCTCACAGCCACACTCCAAAATCTAGTGGAAAGCCTTCCCAGAAGAGTGGAGTTTATTATTGGAGCTCAGAGGGGAATAAATCTGGAACGAGATGATCAACAAGCACGACTGGCGAGTGATTGGCTGTTTTTAGATGTTGTAAGTGAATGCAGAAGCGGGGTGTACCATAACATTAAATGTAACTATTAAATGTATGGCATGTCATTATTTAATTAATAGCTGCATTTTTTTCATTGGCAAAGTGCTGTGATATAAGAGGAATGAAGAACTTTTGGGACATGCCATCAAAATAATCAATTTCGGGATGACAAGGCACAACTCTCAATCGTTGATTACTTTCCTCTAAACGCATGCTAGAAAATGTTTTTTTTTTCTTTGTTTTTAAGGCATTGGAAACATTGACATTTTCCAGTTTTCCACTTCCCGCCCATGAACACTCCATTTCTACTATTACTGCCCCAATGACATGTACCATTTATAACCTGTTCATGATATGGGCCTTGTTCAGAATCTACTGCAACATTTTGCATATCATTTTGCATAACATTTTTGCAATAAATAAAAATTAGACCCTAAACCTGGATGTGAAGACACTTCAGATACACTTCATGTGACGCATGAAGACTATATAAAACACACTTATTTAATATGCCAAAGGAAATTATTTAGTCTAATGTCAAAAGGTCAGGTGCTAATGTACCAGCTTGCACAGTGCCATCACGGTACCATATTTTAGGTAGAAGAAGACAGAATTCATTTGAATTCACATACCTACCTAACGTTACTGCTTGTCATCTTGCTACCATAAGCTAACCTGGCAGGATTTCTGAATTTCCCAGACAGTCATATATACCTAGATGTCAATAACCTCTCCGGTAATGCTAGCCAGCCAATCGCAGGTGTTAATAATCTTCGAATAGCTGGCTAAAATAAGATGTTCTGACAGCTTAGAGTGCAATCACAAATCAACACCTATTCAGACTGTTTGAACAGTGTGTCTTCAAGATCGTAGCTCAAAGATCACACACTGACACCCACATACATACAGACGCACACAACGCCACACGGTCTGCAGACAGACATTCTCATTTTGCTTGATTATGTTAAAGGTGATGCTCAGGCATATGGGGAAAAATGGTTTGAAACCATCTAAGAGAACACCAGTCTGTGATTTGGCAATTCCTTCAAGCTACCTACATATTAACATACACTACCGTTTAAAAGTTTAGGGTCACTTTCATTTCCTTGTTTTCAGTGAAAAACAAAACATGAAATGAGTTGAAATATAAAATGTTACGAAATGAGTAAGAAATAG
>JAOVYU010000051.1:16697826-16713866 GCA_025674565.1 Synodontis membranacea
CCAGTACCAGTTTTGTTGTCATCCAGTTAAATGTATAGAACGTATATATACGTTCTAGACATTTAACTGGATGACAACAAGACTGGTACTGGAACGTGTCATCAATTTTATTTTTTTTTAATTATTATTATTATTATTATTTTCTACAATTTATTGTTATAGTCAAGACTATAACTATAACATATAACATTAAAAATTTATATTACATTTTTTAGTTTTTTTTTTCCCCTAGATACACTGTTATAATGAAAGGTGCAAGGCTTTTTAAAACAAAAATTTTGATTTCAGGTGCACTTTAACTCTCTTTATTGCAGAATTTTTCAAGAGCAGGGGAAATCATACCTGGAATTTCTCATGTGTAAAGTGGATCATATGAGATCATAACTGTCCTAAGATAACTATCCTCATCTGTGATGTCATGTTCGGAGGGAAAGGGTGGAATGAGGAGAGAGAAACAGAAGCGGAGGGTGGAGGAGGAATCACGGCGCACACTGGACCCTCAACACTGCACTCGTGTACCGACAGTGACAAAGTTTACCTACCGCCCGCCTGAGGAACATCAGCCCTGCTCCTTACTGCCCTGTTTACCTTCTAGTGCTTTAGATCTAACATCCAGGTAAGCCGAGAATTAAATAACTGTAATCCTACTTTCAATAACGTGTCTGTGAAACGGTGTCTTTGTGAAGAATGAAGGAGTTGCGGGTACTGAGCAACTGTATGCGGCAATTGCAAGCTTTGCATAAAATGTAATCTGCGGCACTGTAACTATTGGGCTAAATTGCGGACACATGCAGTATTTGCGCATTCGTGTGCAGAGTTGGGAAGGTTGCGGTTGGGTTTAGTTTTAACGGATTTCATACAGCATGAGTGGCGCAATGTTGGCGAGTTGGTGTGTTATCATTTTGCGCCTTTTTTTTTTTTTTTTTTTTTAAGTTTGTGTGTTCTCTCTGACAGCACGGAGACATGGACCCGAGCCTGGTGGACTTGAGGGAGGAGGATAAGTGCGTGTCTGAGTGTGAGCTGAACGCGTCTGTGAGCGGCGAGGCGGATCCGCGCAGTGTGCCGCCTGAGCGCATGTCGCCTCTCCTCCCGGTCATCACCGCCGTCTACTCCGTAGTGTTCGTGGTGGGACTGGCGGGAAACTGCCTCGTTATGTATGTCATTATCAGGTAGGGATCACAGTACAGTCATTACAGTCAGGATTGGAACGATGTATAGTCAGAATTCCCCATATAGAAAACAAACAAAAAAAAGGATTGTTTTTAATAGATCAAGGTTGTACATCTACTGTATGCTTCATCTCTGTAGTGTCAAAAGATCTCGCATGGTACTCATGGTTCTCATAGTTACAGAAGAGTATTGAGAGACACATTACATACCTATACGAGTATAGGTACAGTATAGAGGGTATGGATAGGATTACTCTCCACCAGAAGACTTTGATAAACCTGATCATAAAAGTGTAAAGTAAACATGCTATATGACCATCCAAGCTGTAAAAATCCCAACATTTCTGGTGTCTACACAACAATCTGTAATGTAGCTACAAGTTCTGTTTATCACTGTATGTGTACACATCACACATGTAGGCCTGAAGTGAATGCAGTCTCATTGCATATGGCCCGAAATCGATTAGTTCATAATAATGGAGTAGAGATTGTGCCATAAGCTAGTATTGACTATGCCTAGTAATAATTACTTTTAATGGATTGTTTTGGGCAGGCAAAGAACAAGTTTAATTCTAAATAGTGTGTGTGTGTGTGTTGTTTATATAACATTGTGGGGACTAAATGATCTCACAATGTGATTAAAAAAAAAAAAAAAAAAAACTGTTATATTTAAACTGTGGGGATTTTTTTCTGATCCCCATAAGGGAAAACTCTGTGAATTTTATAAAATTCTGTGAATACAAACTGAAATTGCAAAAAGCCAAGCATTTTGTTTGGTTACTTATGATAACAGTTAGGGCTGGGTAAGGGTTAGGGTTGTCATAGTTAGGGTTATGGTTATACCCCTAGACATGAATGGGAGGTCCCCACAAAGAGGATAAATACACTACTGTGTGTTTGGGTTGGGGAGGGGACCCTATTAGGGGTTTAGGGCTTTGTTCAAGGGCTCAGCAGTGGCAGCCTGGCAGTGAGAGAGAGTATGATTTGAAGCTATGCTTCTCTCCTGTAATACACAGAATGCTGATATAGGACTTTTTAATAGCATTGCTGTAGAAGTCTGAAGCTCAAGTTCTATTTATGAGATATGGCTGAGATATATCAACACTCGGACCTGGAGAAAGAGAGGTAGAGAGAGATAATTTTTCCAGTTTCCTCCGAGTCACCCTAATGTTACTCACCGGTGATCCTTTATAGATCCAGCATCACCTGTCAATACAAAAGGCACAAGCCATCTACCAGTCCTTCACTGATCTGTCTCTCTGAGACGGATAGCTTTATTTCCTGCCTGTTCATCCTCAAAATGATCCGCAGATTTAAGTGTAACTGGACAGACTGAGAGGATGCTCAATCTCATACATCCTTGTGGGACTGGGTGTTAGTGAGCAGAAGGTTTTAGCTTTTATTCACAGACCTTCCATTAAGCCACAGTTGGGCCCGTTAATGAACCACTTCTACAGCATGCTTTGATTGTGCAGTACCTCGTTCGTAGGCTGTGTTGGATAAAAGCATCTGCCAAACAACTAATTACACAGCGGTGGCTCAGCATTTCGGGCTCCGAGCGGCTGATTGGAAGGTTGTGAATGAAAATCCTGGTCCTGACAAACTAACGCTGTTGGGCCCTTAACCCTCATCTGCTCAGCTTAGTTATAAGTCACTTTTGGAAAAGCATCTGCCAAATAAGTATAAATGTAGTACGCTTATCAGAGCTTGCAATAGATGTGAGTTGTAGTGGTTTCATGTTAAGTGACAGCTGTAAACACTACTTTCACCACTGTCACTCAGAAGCACATGAAGGACAGGCTTAGAATTTTAATGTTAAAACTTCAGTAAAAGAGAACAACAATTCAGCTATGATGTGAGTGAATATCTTCATCTGTTTCCACAGATATTCATGTTTAAAACCGATTTCCCACTCCATGCTTTATTTTATTAAATCAATAATAAAGCCTTGAAAACAAATTGCCAGCACCACTTGAATATAGCATGCAATGACACTCACACAAGTGGCATATCATTATTTTATGAATTAATTATTAGGGTGGTGCACAGGTTTGTGGCCTTTTTGAACAAACTTTATTCACAATTTTCTGAAACAATGCGTAGAGTTAGCCTTCAGAGTAATCACTGTTAGATTCTATGACTTTTATCTGGCAAAGAATGAACGAAAGAATGAATTGCCATTTATCTGGCAAAGAACGAATATCAATGCAATAGAAGCATTCAGGGTTTTTTGAGGAAATGAATTCGTCTATGCAATTTCATATATCATCGACTTATTTTTTTGAAATATTGGCCAGAGAGTATATGTTCCAGTGACCTGAACAAGTGGAAATCTGATGGCGCTGTGTCCAGTAAGTAGGTTGGATGCAGTAAACTTCCCATCCAAGGCTTAAAGTCATATCTTTTTTCACTTTTGCAACATGGCCTTGCTGTTGTTCATTGTTCATTGTTGTTGATTACAGCATAACATGAATGGTTAAGCGGCAGAATTAGGTGGTCAGATTTTTCCTTACAGTAGCATTTATATGAAGTCTAATGAAAACATTCTAACAAGTTTCCAGTGTTATGTGAGACCAGGGTTAGAGGACTACGTTTAACTTTAACTTAGGGTTTACTTAATTTTAAGTGATGTTAAAATTAGCATTCTAACAAACACAACTCATTGTATGGTGTGTTACGTTCTGATAATCTCAGCGTTTCCAGATAAGCCTTCTTTAGTTATTTGAATAAATTGTGCCAATGGCTTTATACAGAAACAGCAACATTTAGCATGACAAGTCACAAGTTGACTACTCTGTTATCATTACAAGGCAGATCATGTTCTCAACGACATTCATGCGACATGAACACCTTTAAAATAATTTTCAATTGCCAAAAAATATTTCATTCGATATAAGCAATTATCATACAATTATCATAACAATGAATACAATTATCATAGAAACAATTCTAAGTAACAAATTAGTAATTGGTATTTTACTATTTTTATTATTTTAATATTTTTCAGCCTTAGTGTAACGGAATGATGGTAGTACAATAATCAGAACTAAGCCCTCAGCAACTTGGTTTGCTATTCTAAATGAGTAACACCACTAAATTTGGAGAGCTGATTTGACACTACGTGTGCACTTCATCCAGTTGAATCTTGTTCCAGCACCTGCCTAGACACTCTCTTTTAAATGAAAGAACTCCTTTTTAAATAAGTAATTTTTAAAGTAAGGGAGGCTGTTTTGACTACTGCTAAATAATCCAGTCCACCCAGTATAGTACATTTGTGATGCCTTCTAAAGATCCTAAAAGCCCTTCCTCTGTCATTGGCATCTTTGTCAATGATGAGAGAAAATTAATGAGTGGGAAGAGAAAAGAAGGCACAAACAGATGCATCTGTCACTGAGACTTTCACTTGCAGATCTAATCAGGGGCCTTGTTTCTCACTTAGTCTCTATTTCTCACACTCAAACCCTCCTTCTGTCTACTAATTGCTGCGATATATTTATCCATTTGGAGACTTCAAATGAATAGCTTTGCTCTCTTTGCTTCTCTTTAGAAGGGAACTTAATATTTACAGAGTTTAATGTTAAACTGGTTGGCAAGTAATGGTTATTTGAAGGATTGTTTAGAACAGCGGTCCCCAACCTTTCTTGTACCACGGACAGGTTTCATGCATGAAAATTTTTCAGTGGACCGGGTAGAGGCATGGGGGTTCACATAGTGGGTGTGGATCTTGTGTATCACCTGTTGCGATGAACCTGTTACTTGTGTAGGAATCTTGGTAATTTCTCTTAAATGCAGCTTTCTTTTTGCTGGCAGTCTGTGACCCTTCTGCTGTCCCATTATTTGTTTGTTCCTTCCCAAAAAAGCTCTCCAGTGAAGTTTGTTTTTGGCTCATTTTCTTTCAAGGGTTAGCTTGTGATGCTGATGCGTGAAATGGCATGCCAGAGTCAAGTGCGGTAGTGAGGCGAAGGCGGAAACAGTCGCTTTTCAAAATAAGATCCAGAAGACTAATGAAAGAAAAATAACCATAATTTTAACCACGGAATTTTTTTCTTTGCGGCCCGGTACCAAATGATCCAAGGACATGTACCGGTCTGTGGACCAGGGTTTGGGTACCTCTGGTTTAGAACACTGCATTTATTTTTTGTGTGCTGTAATTCCAATGTTTTTTTCTTTTGTGCTCCTCCTCAGATACACCAAAATGAAGACAGCCACCAACATCTACATCTTCAACCTGGCTCTGGCTGATGCTTTGGTTACCACCACAATGCCATTTCAGAGTGCAGACTACTTGCTGAACTCCTGGCCATTTGGTGAAATAGTATGCAAAGTCTTCATCTCCATTGACTACTACAACATGTTTACCAGCATTTTCACTCTAACCATGATGAGCGTGGACCGTTATGTGGCTGTGTGCCATCCTGTTAAGGCACTAGACTTCCGTACACCACTCATGGCTAAGACCATCAATGTGGGCATATGGGTACTGTCTTCAGCAGCAGGAGTGCCAGCCATGGTGCTGGGGGGAACACAGACCAATAATGGTGAGTTGTACTAGATTTCCACTAGGCCAGGGCTAAGTTTTGAAGTCACCTAGTAAAACACCAACCAATTGTAGATTGGGTCTTTTACTTGTGATAGACTGATTAGTGATGCCACTATG
This sequence comes from Synodontis membranacea, assembly GCA_025674565.1. NCBI lineage: Eukaryota > Metazoa > Chordata > Actinopteri > Siluriformes > Mochokidae > Synodontis > Synodontis membranacea. The sequence continues at coordinate 16,703,653 of JAOVYU010000051.1, forward strand.
CTGTAATTGAATGGGAGGTCCACTTTATTAAGAAATTTTAGGGTATCTGTTGGGAGAAACTGAGAATATATTCCATAATATACACATGGAATTCATAAGTATATTCCCATTAGTGTATAATTACCTGTAACTACAAGTTGTCTGGTTTTTATAAGCTTAGAATGAGTCCTTATATCTAAATAGGCCACAGGTCTACCTCTATGAAGCCACCATGTTGGACCGTGACAAACGGACAAATCTCTAGAGAATGCCTTCCTCGATTCACGTTTTTATAAGTGGCAGCATGACTCCAGAAAGGAAGCACCGCAAGAATGACTAAAAAGAAGAAAGGAAGATAAGAAAGAAGAAATAGTAGGAATCTGTGTTTGTTTGTGTTGGCTAACAAGTTTGAGAACCCAAATTTTGAAAAGTGAAGGAAATTTATTATTTGGCATGGAAAAGGCTATGGAGTGTAAATGTAAGTACTTGGAAGTACATTACAGGCCTGACAGGCCTGACAACCAATTGCCTCATTACACAACCGGGAATGATTGTGAATGCAGTGATTTTCAGTAAACGGCATTGCACGCATAAGATGATTTTTACGGAAGCAGCTGATATTGCAGGAGGGATGTTCAGCTTTACTTGGCGACTACATTCCGCGTTCATCAATGAGCTGAGAGCCAGACCCGTTATTAACCTTGATATTCTCCAGTGAATTGAAAAGTGCACATTGATAGCATTCAAGTTCCGAGATTGGATGCGGTCAGTGATCATACTGTGCATGAGCCCAACTGATCTGATCACACTGGTCAATCGAACCGGTCTTTAGGGGTCAAATGCTTTGAGGGAGCAGGTCAGATGGGCGAGTATGAGCACATAATTAGAACAGAAGGGTGTTTTGGTTATCTCTTTCGGCGTACCCTACAAAAAGAAGTTTTAAGCAGAACAATCCAAAAGAACTACTGAAAGAATATTTTTTCAAGGGTATGGTGTTATGCAAGCTTCAGTTTGACGAATGCGTTAACCTTACACTGGCATCACGTTGTATTGAGCAAAAGTGTTAGCTACCTATTATGGCAACTATTAATGGCCTTCTCAAATATAACTCTGCATGAGAAGTCAGGGTATATATTTAAAAAAAACGCAGTTCAGTGTAAACTTTTGTTGACGCTAGCCAAATCCTGAGGATGTTCGCACAAAACACCTTAAGTTAAAATTTTCCTTAAAGTCTGAGTTAAGGATTTCTTAAAATAAAATCAGCTGCACAAAAAAAGCCTTGACCGTCGAAACACAGCAGAACGTCTGTTAAAATTTTTCTTACAATGGCAGTTCACCAATGTTCGCACAGCCCCCTTGCCAAAGGAGTTCTAAGGGTTAAGGAATCCCGTAAAGTTAATTAAACCATTACACAAAAGACCTTAGCAACCAAAATAAGGAAAATAACTTACGGTACCTCTAACTAACCCCAACATGGCGATAAATGAAGTAGATGAATGCGTCCCAAGACATTGAATTAATTGTAACTAATCGAATAATTAATGTTCACTGCAGTTTCCTCCCACTTATTTGTGGATACAGAATTCTTCAATTGCTGTTCCTACAGAATCATTTCCTCCTTCTTTTCTTCCATTTTTTTTTTTTTTACAATAGGACAACTTTGTGAGGCCATAACAAGTGAAGTGATAACAAGTATCACAAGCAGACGCGAGTGCAAGCAACAACAGTCTCCATGGAACCTGTAAAATGTTACTGCTGTAAAATCTCTTTCAGTGCAGGAAATGCCTTATTGTTTTTCCTTAACTACGGGAACCTTTTAAGGGATTCTGCGCAACGCCCTTAAGTAAATCCTTCAGCAAAGGAGAAATTAAGCCATAAGTGTCATACTTAAGGAGAAAACCTAAGGTGTTTTGAGCAAACAGCCCTTGGTCTTTTATATAAGCATGCTCTGCTCAAATGCCTACTCTTTCTTTGTGCTTCTCTTATTGTTTTTGAACCAATTATCCTCCATCTTCATTCAATAACAATTTTCTTCCCATTTTCTTGCAGGCACCACAGAGTGCGCCCTGCAGTTTCCTGACCCTTACGAGTATTGGGACACTCTAATGAAGATCTGTGTGTTTGTCTTTGCTTTCGTTGCCCCTGTCCTCATCATTAGCGTCTGCTACTCTCTCATGCTTCTCCGACTACGCAGTGTCCGCTTACTCTCTGGTTCTCGGGAGAAAGACCGCAACCTTCGCCGCATCACTCGTTTGGTCTTAGTGGTTGTGGCAGCTTTTATCATTTGCTGGACCCCTATTCATATCTTCATTCTTTTGAAAGCTGTAGTGGCCATTCCTGAAACCACACCACTAATGGCTGCCTATTTTCTGTGTGTTGCTCTTGGTTACACCAACAGCAGCCTTAACCCTATTCTCTACGCATTTCTAGATGAGAATTTTAAGAGGTGCTTTAAGGACTTCTGTTCGCCAGCAAGGCAAAAGGGAGATAGAGGGGTTGGAGGGAGCAGACTAGGGAGGATTGCATCCAGGCAGTCTCCCCAGGCTGCAGAGAATGCCCCAAGGACAGCAAAGCCAGCATGACTAGCCGTGGAATTGTCCTTCATCACACAATCTGGAAAGGAGGACTCCAACACAGTGGGACTGACGCAGGTCTCTTCTGCACTCTGATCATAATGCAGCCTACAGTTTGGTGTGAATGTTGGTGTGACTGTGTCACTCGAGGAGATAGAGCACTGTGACAAGACTCGCTATATTACACCCTGAATATAGTGTAATGATGTCTGCTGGGAATTCTACCAGCAGCTGCCAGCGATGGGTTTTGCTTTGGTATAATGGATATATAAATGTAAATATGATTTAGTTCTGCTAACCCTTAAAAGGTGGAGCTAGCAACATTTATCTCTGATTTCTCTGCCAGTTGTTGGTTTTAGTTTGATTCAGAGACTCTCGTGCAAGCATCATACACTCATGTTTTGGATATTATGCATTTATTCATCTATTAATTCATTCATTTATTCATTCATCCATCCTCAACCATTTTTTCCTCGACTGGTCAAAGCCACTTGGATGTGGAACCTGTCCCATAAATACTGGGAACAAGGTGGAAATACACATTGAAAATGGTGCCAGTCCATCACAGAGCACCATGCCCAGACACATTCACACATTAGGACAATCTAACATAGACTCTCCACATTATGACTTGTATTTGGGAGGTGGGTGGAAACTGAAGAACCCTGGAGGAAACCCACATAGACATGGGGAGAACCTGAGCAGAAACTCTAGTGCAATACAGTTGCCTGAAAAATGAAATGACCAGGATAATGAATTCTTACATATCTTAAATCATTCCTTATAAGATGCTGCTTGGTGGTCTTCTAAATCACAACTCTAAACAAATACACTTAAAATACTTGTAAAAACACTTGTACTTCGTGTCAATACTGACTTAATTATTTAAACGTTCACATCGTAGGCTTAAAAAAAACAGTGAGGCTCTAGGCTAGCAAATGCCATTTGGCTTCAGGTGTTCCAAGTATGTTTTAGAGGTCAGGTGGGAGTTTTAGAGGTTTTTAATAATGCAGCTGTGAGTTGCAGTGATGGATGATAATCAGTTCACAATAAGAAAACTGCCTACAAATAGAGGAACTGCTTCTACTCTCCTAGAGTGGCCATCCATCAAATGACACCAAGAGCACAGTGTGCAGTGCTGAATCCTGTGGTATCAACAATAATCTCTAGAACTACCTGTTCCCTGCCCATGTGCCCTCTCTAACAAAAACAGGAGACAAGAATGGTGTTTGATACAGTGAAAGAATAGATCAAATCACTGCTCCCTTAAACAAACACATCCCTTAAAAAGGATGTTTAATGGCAATATACAACATCAGCATACAATGAATGTTGACTTTCTTGACCATGATGGAAGGAGCGTCATGGATTTTGGCTGTTTTGCTGCCTCAGGCCCCAAACAGCTTGCAGTCATTGTGGGAACAATGAATGCGAAATCGTACCAAGACATTTTACAGGAGAATATCAAAGTAGCGGTCTGTCATATTAAGTTTAATAAAAGTTGAATGATGCAGGATATGAAAATGCATTTTTTATTCAGCATCCAACTCTTAATCCAGTCAGGATGCTATGGCATGACCTAAAGAGAACTGTCTATCTAAGAAATCCCAGAAATACTGATGAACTGAAACAGGTATGTAAGGAGGAATCTAAAATATCATACATGTCTGATCAGCAGATACAGAAAATATTAGTTATTACAGATGTAGAACTGTGTTATGAGTTCAGGTGGATTGTCTATGAAAATGACTTAGATTAAGATCAAACCACATGTTGTGAGTAATTAATGCAGGGAACCTGGAAAGTACAAGGAGGTTCACAAAAAAATGTCTCTCGAAACTAAATACACGTGTTTTATTAGGAACGCATGTACACATGCATACTCATATCATTATCCGGTCATGTAAATACATCTCAAGAGCTCTTGAGATGGTGCAAGATGGGCTGGTTTAAGTATTTCAGAAACTGTTGGTGTCCGAGGATTTTCCCATTCAACAGTCTATAAAGGTTATTCAGAATGGTGTGAAAGCAAACATTGAGTGACTTGAAATTCTACAAGTGGATAGGATTTGTTGATGACAGAGCTCAGAGGAGAATGGCAAGGCTGCTTTGGGCTGACAATAAGGCAAGAGTGACAGCTGTGGTGAACATAAAAGCATCTCAGAATGCACAACATGTTGAAAGTCGAAATGGATGGGCTCCAGGAAAAGACTGCATCAAGGTCCACTCCTGTCAGCCAAGAACAGGAATCTGAGGCTACAGTGGGTACAGGCTGACCAAAACTGGACAGTTGACCTGTATCTGCATGCTTTTATACATCATTTTGCTAACACATTATTAAATTAGTGTTGTAGTACTTGAAGTCAGTCTTGGTCTTGAGACTACGTTTTGAAGGTCTTGGTCTCATCTCAGATTCAACATAATTTTTCCTTGGTCTTCTCTGGGTCTCAGATATAGAGGACTCAGGATTTTATTTCAAAGCCCGGTCAAGACCACAAGTGTATGGATATGACTAAATTACTGGACTGGATGTAAAGGTTCCTTCTTCAAATGTGACCAAGTTGGTTAAGTTGACTTAGGGTGTAGGTTTTTTATGGGAATGTAGGTCTTTCAGGTCAATTTGAGAGGTGCCTATGGATTGCCTGTTCCACTGGTCTGGTTTTGGTCTTGACTTGGTCTCAACCACACAAGGTCTTGGTCTTGTCTCAGTCTCAGTACACTCTGGTCTTGGTCATGACTTGGTCTTGGGTTAGGTGGTCTTGACTACAACGTTGTATTGACTGGTTGGATAATTACATGAATCAGGAACAGGTGTTCCTAATAACGTGGCTTTTGAGTGCATGTTTAAGTTTTCTGGGCAAATACAGGACATAAGGGATAAAAAAAAAGGTTATGGTTATAGTTATGTTTATGCTTTTTGGTGAAAATGTATGTTTCAGGGATTTGGTCAGCTCGTTACCCATAGATGTTACAACTGATTTGTCTATGATGTTCATTTTTACTTGGACTGTACTTATCCATCCAAACAATTATTCACCTTTAATGTATTTCTGTCATTTTTAGATGTTCTTAATGCAAATTAGCTTGGGTGCATTTCTTGATATAGCTCACCATATACTAATGCAGTATAATGCTGTAAATAGTGTAAAATGTGTCCGTACCCCCCCCCCAATACTGCCTGTCTTTTTCAATCAGGTACAGACTCTAGTGTCTAGTATCCCTGACAACTACAGCACAGTTTTATCTAAATCCACAAGCACAACTGATGTCATTTGCGCACTTGTTTTTTTTTTTCAGTCTATGGGGGGAACAAAATAAGCCATATAAAACAGTAGCGTCTTTGGATCTTAAAGTTCTCAACCACTCTGTTCTCTCATCGTTCTGCATCTCATTGGATTTTGTTTTCAATCAATTTGTATTTACCTTGTTTTCTTCGACATAAATTTTTGCATCCATTTTGCCAAAATTGTTTTGAAATGATTTATGAATGCGTTTAACCCCTTTATTTATTTATTTACTTACTTACTTACTTACTTATTTTATTAGATCTGCATTTCTTGCTCATTGTGCACATATCATATATTGATGAAAGACAAATTAAAGGGGGGGAACAATGGCACTGTTGCACTGTGGGAGATAATTTTGCTGGTGTGGTCTGAGTCTACTGGTCCTCTTAAAGGGATTGGTCACTGCAAATCAATGCAAAGTTATTCTGACTGATCACTTTTACGCTGTGGTGAAATATCTATTCTATCCTGATTTGATTGCTTTCTTCCAGGAAAGCAATGTCCCCCTCCACAGGGCACAAGGGTCTACTTAATGGTTTGATGGATATATGAAAATGATGTAAATCTTATACTATGGCCATCACAGTCACCAGATCTCAACTCGGTGGAACGCCTATGGGAGATTTTTGGACCAATGCATTAGACAGCATCTCTGAACCACGATCAAAACACCAATTAAGGGGAATACCATTTGGAAGAATGGTGCTCATCCCTGCATACCATTTCCAGGGACGAGCGTTCATCATCTATTGCGTGGCATACAGAAACTGTTTGGATGGCTTGCTGTAGATCAACAGCTTACTAAGCCACTTTTCCACCCAATTACTTGGTTACCATTAACACCACTGTTGACCAGATATTAGTAATAGACTTTTTATTATCTTCCGCAACATGGAACTTCTCAAAATGCTGGTGATTTGAACTGAAAAATAACCTGTACCTACATTACAACAAACACTTTTTTGACTTTACCTAATGAACCTGCATCCATGTTTGTTTCCTGTGCCATCTTTCTGTGCTCTAATCTTTTCCTCGTATGTGACTGTGTCTGTTCAAAATATCACCATACCCATGTTTACATGATGATATGTAACTATATTATTATACAGCGTACCACAGCATTCATCTACCATTCTGCATTACGCCATCAACATGTAGCAACGTTTTTTTTTTTTGTCTTTCTTTGTAAATTGGGCAGAGGGCTTAATCTTGACATGCTGGAGATCTCCAGGTCAAGCAACCATCATTATATTATCACTAAAATACGTGTGAAACGTGTACAGATACAATTTTACAATTTAATGTGCATATGATGCGCATTCCTGTCAATTATGTGTGTATTGTGTTATCTGTGACTATTGTGGATATTGCGTACTATTAGTATTGTTAGCATTTAAATCACACGGACCTCGGCTTATAGAGTCTAAGCAGAAATGCCGTCAGCAATTTCTGTTATATAAATAGGCTATATATTGTATTTAAATGACTTGAATTGACTGCTTCTGTATTGTGTGCATTTCTGTGCTTCTGTAAAGTCGTTTTTAGACAAGTAAACAAGGCAAAGCCATACAGTGACTAGCACACGTACTAACATGTTTATGAGACTCGTGTAAAATATTGCTTATACATGCATAATTGTTTGCCATAGAAGAAGTCCTGGGATTGTCGGTATGCCAACTGTTATGTTTACAATTAATTAATTTGTAAATTTATTCAATAAATAGAGCAAACGCTAAACACTAATATGGTGCTCTGGGACTGTGACTAGCAAACACAAACTTTTACTGAAGTCAACGCTATGTGTTCGCATGGTATTAATTCTAGCCTTAATAAAAATGATTGCTGTAAATAACAGATTTTTTTTTATATTTGTTACTGCTGATCAGGCCTTAGATCTATATTTTTTCCAGTGTGCAGAATGATTAATGACAACATTAAAAGGAGCAGGCCTGGAACAAATATATCTGTCCAACATTTAATGTATAACACCCAGTATGTATAACCTAAATGCAGGATAGTTGTAAATAAATGTTGTACTAAGCTGTGCTGTACAAAAGTATACTGCCTTTATTACTCAAGTGCATTAACTTGTTTGAGTCAAATCATTTAATTTAGCAAAAAATTGTGCAATGTGAGAAACCAATTGAGTCCAAGCACAGTTGAGCAATTAAAATTAAAATCCTGTTGTCCTCCTTTTGGTTGGATTCATCATTAGTTGAAATCCACTCGCTCCTGTTGAGGAGGGCCCTGATCAAACACTTGAACAGTGAAGATGGTGTTAGACTGCTGCTGACATGAGTGTTTCTGCTACAATGCCTTAGGACTTAAATTACCACTAGAACTTATGTTTAAACTACAATGAATTTTGTGCTACACAATCTGTAATTTTTGACCATACACACCATATTTGTAATCACACTATTCAGCATCACCCAAATGAGGATGGGTTAACTTTTGAGTCTGGTTCCTCTCAAGGTTTCTTTCTCTTGTCATCCTGGAGGTTTTTATTGCCATCATCAGCACAGGCTTGCTCATTAGAGATACGTGTATATACACTCACTGACCACTTTATTAGGTACACCTGTTCAATTGCTGGTTAACACAAATAGCTAATGAGTCAATCACCTGGCAGCAACTCAGTGCATTTAGGCATCTAGACGTGGTGAAGATTAGTTGATGAAGTCGATGAACCGTGCATCAGAATGGGGAAGAAAGGAAATTTAAATGACCTTGAATGTGAGATGGTGGTTGGTGCCAGATGGGCTGGTCTGATTATTTCAGAAAATTCTGATCTACTGTGATTTTCAGGCACAACGATCTCTAGGGTTTAGAGAATGGACCAAAAAAAAGAAAATATCCAGTGAGCGGTAGTTTGCGTGGACGAAAATGCCTTGTTGTTGTCAGAGGTCAGAGGAGAATGAGCAGACTGGTTCGAGACGATAGAAAAGCAACAGCAGCTCAAACAACCACTCATTATAACCAAGGTATACAGAATACCATCTCTGAAAACACACTACATCGAACCTTGAAGCAGATGGGCTACAGCAGCAGAAGACCACACCAGGTGCCACTTCGGTCAGCTAAGAACAGGAAACTGAGGCAACAGCTTGCAAAGGCTCATCAAAATTGGACAATACAAATTTGTAAAAACATTGCCTGGTCTGATGAGTCTTGATTTCAGCTGCTACATTCAGATGGTAGGGTCAGAATTTGGCATAAACAAAATGAAAGCATGGATCCATTCTGCTTTTTATCAATGGTTCAGCCTGGTGGTGGTGTAATGGTGTGGGGGATATTTTCGTGGCACACTTTGGGCCCCTTAATACCGATTGAGCATTGTTTAAATGCCATGGCCTACCTGTGTATTGTTACTGACCATGTCCATCCCTTTATAACCACAGTGTACCGGTCTTCTGATGGCTACTTCCAGCAGGATAATGCACCATGTCACAAAGCTCAAATCATCTCAAACTGGTTTCTTGAACATGACAAATAGTTCACTGAACTTCATTGGCCTCCAAAGTTACGAGATCTCAATTCACAGTTATGAGATCTCAATCCAGTAAAGCACCTTCTGGATATGGTGGTAGTTGTTTTGCGACAATGTTCAAATTGTTAAAGTGCTATACAAGTAAAACTGAACTGAATTTAATTTTATGTAAAAAAAAAAAAAAAAAAAAAAAAAAAAATGAGGGACTTGCTTAAGACCTCTTTTTGGTCCAGTAGCCACAGTTGTCAGACCCATCTCAGTGATTGCTATTTTTTTTTCCAGTCAACTGGCTACAACCTACTTATTCTTAAGTATGTTTTTATTAGTGTATAAATTACCTGTAAGAATCAGTGTGTTTTAACAAGCTTAGAATGAGCCCTTTATATGTACATAGGCATGCATTAATACGTGTATGGAAGTGGAGGGGTAAAGGATGATCGCTCAGTTGGTTGAATCCTACATTGTGGACCTTTAACATATATAGAAATAGGGGCAGAGCAAACAAATAGGTATGTGTCTAGAGACGTAGGGTCAGCAAGACTCAGTGAGTATGTGAGTGTGTGTTTGTGTGTTTGTGTGTGTGTGTGTGTCCTACAATATTATATATTTTCAAAAATTATAAAAGTGCAACTTTGAAACTGAACAGTTTTATTATTGTACGAGCAGTAAAATCTATGTGTTCCCCCCCCCATATAAGATCATAATATAAGCTACTTTCTTAACTATGACAAAACATTAAGACATATAACTTAATCTATACTGAACAAAAATATAAACGCAACACTTTCGTTTTTGCTCCCATTTTGCCTGAGCTGAACTCAAAGATCTGAAACATTTTCTACATAAACAAAAGACCCATTACTCTCAAATATTGTTCACAAATCT
>JAOVYU010000051.1:16746104-16760113 GCA_025674565.1 Synodontis membranacea
ATTATTTTGGAAAAGTAATGTTTGGGAATATGAATTGTTTTTGTACTGAATCAATAAGGCAGAATTCATAAAATTTAATTTATAACACTATTTGTATGCAAAAAATAGGATGCCTAAGACTTTTGCACAGTACTGTATATATATATATATATTTTTTTTTTCTTTCTTTTTTGGTAAAATATATAATCCAATATTACAATATCAAAATGGTGAGATAAATTGTTTTTAATAGTGCTTCCTTAAACTTTCCCAGTGAAATATCGATTGGACAATATCGGGAAGCACAGTGGTGCAGTCGTAAACACTGTTGCCTCATAGCAAGAAGGTTTGAACCCAGAGCTTGCATGTTCTCCTTGTGCCAGCAAGGGATGATCCCGCAAAGAAAAAATTTCGTTGTTAAATTTATGGTTATTTTTCTTTCATTAGTCTTCCAGATCTTATTTTGAAAAAGGACTGTTTCCGCCCTCGCCTCACTACCGCACTTGACTCTGGCATGGCATTTCATGCATCAGCTGCATGAGCTAACCCTTGAAAAAAAATGAGCCAAAAACAAAATTCACTGGAGAGCTTTTTGGGAAAGGAAAGAGCAAAGGATGGGACAGCAGAAGGGTCAGAATGGGATTGCCAGCAAAAAGAAAGCTGCATTTAAATAAAAATACCAAGATTCCTACCTAAGTTACGGGTTCATTGCAACAGGTGATACACAAACTCCACACCCGCCCCCGCGCCTCTACCCGGTCCACAGAAAGATTTTCATGCATGAAATCTGTCCGTGGTAAAAGAAAGGTTGGGGACCGCTGCTATAGAGCTTATTCCTTATGGATAAATTGTATAGATAATTAATGGATGGATGGATGGATGGATGGATGGATAGGACAATAGCTGGTGAAAGAGCCGACCAAAGGCTAATAAGGCAATGGCATACTGAACTGGAAAAGGCAACTATACAAACTTGTTCTAACAAGCATTTTAAATTCTTTGCATTTTCTTTGCATACGAGTTTTCCATTTTCAAAACTCTTAACACAGTAATCAGAACATCAGTACTCCATGTAAAACAAGTGGAATGCTTTTTCAGTGCCATGATACGCACGCTTTCTTACTCATGTTCAACTGCCTGCAAATCTCTTTATTTTAAAGTCCAACTTTCAAATGTCTGCGTACACTATATGCAAAATACTGTTCTCATTTTAAAAACAAAGATGATCCCATAGAGCACTTTGATCAGTAACAAACACTATACTGTTCTATTATTGAACATTTTATAGAGACAAATACTGTAGAATAGTGTCACTGTTGATGCTTGGAGCCACAGAGGTGTGATGGAGTAGTGGATTGTCTTGGCACACATCCCAACCCAGTTCATGCAGGTGTATAGAAAAGTAATTTCATTCCTGAAAGTCTTATACGTGAGGAAAGAGGACAGGTGAGACCGAAGATGAGAAAATGTTTTTTCTGCATTCTCCAGTGTGGCATTTCTTACTTTCAATTATTCGACCATAATGGGTTCATAGAGACTGAAAGTATACATGTAATTATATATATTCATATATAATAATGGCAGATGTATTGGTATGGTCCATTCGGTAGAAATATGCCGCTTAGTTTGTAATGGGAATTTTGTAAAAAGAAATACAATATAGAGGTCTCAGAGGTCTCAGCATCATCATATAGCCAATATCAATAATGTTGTCTGTTATAAAACAACCTTCAGTTCTTTGAATACGTTACATTTCTTGATTAGCTGTAAGAAAGATTCACTTGATGCAAAAAAAAATTTTCATAACCTATTTGTAACCTTTTCCACCACTAGCTGAATAACACAGTGTCCCTGTGTGACTGTTGTTTTATTTTTTTAATTTATTTTTTATGATTTTTTTTTTTTTGTGTATTGTTATCTTAACTTTTATATATAATTTGTTTAGTAACTATAATGTGCCGGTGTACTGCTGCTGGAACTAAATTTCCCGGAGGAACCTACACGAGGGATTAATAAAGTCTTATCTATCTATCTATCTATCTATCTATCTATCTATCTATCTATCTATCTATCTATAAATGAGCGGACTATTCAGATATGTCATGCCTCAAGTTGTGAATGCTGCTTTCTGCCAATCACTTTGATTGGTTTACTGTACATCAGTGAACGGTGATGTAGTTTTCCCCTACTGGCTTATCCTTTCTGAAGTAAATAGAATAAATTTTCTCTGCTGGGTGATGGAAAGTGGGTGGTCATTTACCCCATGAAAAGATTTAAGTGATCGCCGATTACGGTTCTTCCGTGGAGATGATGGTTCCCCACTATCCTTCCAGTTTTTAATAATGCGTCGGACAGTTCTTAACCCAATTTTAGTAGTTTCAGCAATTTCCTTAGATGTTTTCTTTGCTTGATGCATGCCAATAATTTGACCCTTCTGAAACACATTAACGTTGTTTTTTCCGACATGGTTGTTTAAGTAATGAGAAGCTACTCACTGCATCAGTCAGGGTTAGATAACTTGTTGCCTCATTTATTCAACTCGTGTATTCAATTTATTCAATTTATTTAACTTATGTCAACTCATTTATTGTGGCTGTATGTTTTTGGACAGTAGGAGAAAATCAAAGAACCCAAAGGAGACCCACACAGACATGCACAGAAGCTCTACACAGACTGTAACCCCAGGCTCAGGATCGAGCTGTGAGGTAACGAGGTTTGGAGACTAAACACTGAGACACACTCAAGCAGTTTGATTAAATTCAAAATGCCTCAGTACAGTCACAGAAATTGTGATGGTTTAAATCAGGCATGAGCAAAGTACTTGTCAAAATCTTACTGAGATAAAAAATAGGGATGGAAATATCCAGCCAAAAAAAAAAAATGCAGTTAAGGAAAAAAAAAATAGTCAAATAAAAAAAATAAAATGCCATTTTAAAATAAATTCAAGCATTACAATCAAATATTTTAATCTGATTAAATTAAAGGGTTTTTTTTTCCTCTGTAAAACTATTTGATGGTGATTTCATAAGCATCTATGCCACTTTGCCTGAAAACAGAATTACACTTCTGTAAGTTTGCATATTTTTCCATTAGCTAGATTTCACTTGCTACCAAACAATTTACGGCAGCTGCTGAACTCGATGCTTGGGTAATCTGAAAGTAAAGTCTAACTTAAACAACCATATCCAAGGTCATGTTACCAAATTAACAAAATGCACCTCAACATGCTTTTTTCCGTCTTAGATGGAGTTCATGCCTTTTTGGGAAGCAAAGGAGACATCTAATTTAACATGAGTCCTTGTACACTCCAGGGTATTGGATCATTTTTGCAAGGTAGGGCTAGAGGAGCATGTCCTCAAGTTCAACACTGCAGTCTTGTTCATATCCATATTAAAAGCTCGATTACAAAGCTAAGCTGTGTAGCATAGTATGAGAAGGTTATACCAGATGATAAATTGGCAAACTATATTGATGAACTTGATTGGATGCTAAACTCAAATGATTGGAAGCTAAACTGATCCCATTTAATTAATGTATAGAGAAAAGAAGATGAGAGAAGAGACCTTTGAGATGAAATGCTTGAAACCACAGGCATGTGTTGCATAGCCATTAAATGTCTTGTGCGGGCCACCTGCTTGAAATAAAAGAAGATGTAAAAAAGTAAGTACGAACCCTGCCACTATGCCAGCATTTGTCAGCATGGTCTGTTGATTCAGCTCTGATGGCTCCTCAAACTCAACCACAACACTAAAATTCATAATTTGTTTCAGGTACAGATAAGTGGGACTGTTATTTATTTGTTTATTCATTTATTTTTGTGCTCCTTTGTGATTAGTGTGAACCCATCACTCATCTTTACTCCGTGAACCTTTCTTAGCAAGCTTTCCATATTTCCAAAAGCTACAACAGGTCATGGGGCCAATTAATATGATGTTTCAAACAAAAATAATCCGTGTTTACGCAGTAAGAAAAGGCTTATGGATGTCATAATGTCATCTCCTCCTTGGAAAAACAAATTGCAGAACTGGAGCCAAAATGCAATCAAACAGACTCGACAGCAAACCAGCCCCAACCCCCACCTTCTTCCAAACACACACTTTTACATGGCATCTTTGGTACGTAACAGAGGTAACAATAGCACGGCTATTGTTAGTGTGGCACAAAGCTTTGTTGGCCAATATGGCCTTCTAGTTCCACAAGATGGGTGATAAGATAATAGTTATGGTCATGGATAAAATAAGTTATGGTGTTGGAAAAAAAGAAGCATTTGGGGAAATGATTGTTTGTTATAGGTATGAGAGAGAGAGAGAGAGAGAGAGAGAGAGAGAGAGAGAGAGAGAGACTTGGTTGTTGGTGTGTCAGAGCGAATGAATCTTTCCGTCCAATTTAATTTAGAGGCTGACAAATGGTCAGATTAATCCCATGCACCAGTTTGTAAATCCTATCCCATCATAAATGAGCTTGGCCTCACTAAGTGATCCCACATGATTACCTTATCAACCTTTACCTTCATGATTAGTGGCCTATCTGTGTGTCTGGGATAGCTGAGCTAGGGCTATATTTAACACCTCACTGGCCATAAAAGGTCTCGCGTGGGGCCGAGGCATGTCGGCCCGCCTCCGTATTATTTTGGTTGTTGGAGATTGCTTCAACCACTGCACAGTACTTTGCGTGAATTTTGAGCTTTGTTGATCCTCCCTCGGACCTGGAGCCTTGTTTGTACCACTGTGCTACCTGACTTGGTTTGGAGCCCACAGAGCTTTGGATAAGGTGAGAAGGATTCGGTGTGTGGTGTTACCTTTGTCGTGGAAAGTGTTATTGCGGTGGTTATATGTAAAGGTTAAAAAACTGGTTGTGTCAGATGTGAGAGAGAATTACATGACATTTATTACGCTGCATGATTCTGCCAAAATGTCCTTCGGTTGTTGTCAGTGCATCATGGTTCTTTTGCATGTGCTTCCCGAACGTTGACTTTTTATACCAAAGGTTTGGATTCACAGGCTCTCTGGATGATGCAATGGTTAGCCAGCTAAATTCTGATTTAAAAATTAAAATTAAGCAATAGTTTTTTCCCCAGACACAGCGATTTATCAGAGTAGCTCCATTTTTCACATTGTAGAATTCACCTGTTATTATATTATCTTGATGATTATATGGCCATTATTTATAACACCTAAACCTGATAGGACATTGCAGATGTTACAGTAAGATAATTATGTTTATGACTAAAATCTGCAAGGCAGTGTATCATAGTGAATGACAAATAAGCACTTGACAATTTGAGGTTCCTTACTGATTAAATAAAATAAAAAAAATAAAAGTAAGTGAATAAAATAGTACTCTTCGTATTCGGGTATAATCGAACTCACTTAACTTGTGTGTAGAAACTTTTAAGCCTTCAGTGTAAAGAGAACTTCTGAGCAGAAGCTAGGCGCTGAGCTATAAGGAGAAGGCGATGTCTGGATCGATCCCATTCTACCAGAAGCACCACCGTCACTATGACCGTGCCTACCGTAGCCGGGAGGCGGAGTCTGCAATCAGCCAATACCAGCAGAGTTCCAGCACTTACTCTGCCCACAGAACCAACACGAAAGGGTAAGAGACCAAGGAGAGAAATCCACCAACTTAATCATGTCCCATCCTTAAACTCTTCTTTAACATCTCCTTGGTCCAGTTTATCACTGACCCAGTAATTCGTTTTGGCTGATCATTCCTTGCTTCCTTGCATTCCCCTGCACTTCCTACTAAATATTCATCTAAGTTCATCTAAAACCAAGCAACTTGTCTGTGAATCCTGCATGCTTTACAAATATCTGTTTTGCCTTTGGTGGTGTCTGCTGAGACTGTTCGTCTGCAGATTTACTAAAGGGCTTTGTTCAGGTCTGGCTTGAGATGGGTTTGTGAATAAGTGTAGGTTTAGTTGTTGTGCTTGTGGTGTGATAGGTTCAGGTTTGAGCTTGATTTTATAGCATGGTCTACATACCTGTGGTTAAATGGGGCTCAATTTATCATGGCCAAGCACTGTATTTGCTAAAGGGTTGTTTTGACTGAGTGTAGTTAAGACCTACAGCTTTTTGTTATAGTTATAGTTTTGTTATCATGGATCGTACAGGGGTGCAGGTCAGCTTTAGGTAGTCCTGACTAATATACTGTGTTCTGGGTATTTTGGACTAATTTATTCTCTATATTTAGGATTATGGGGTCAACTGTACATGTTTCAGGGTTAACTTCAGAAGATGAATGTTAAATATATATATAATACCCTGTTTTTTGTTCAGGGCTTCATTGTATCTGAAGGGTCTGTCTGTGTTTAAATCGATTGTTTGCACGTATGAAAGGTTGGATTGGATTGTAATTTGATTACAATTTTTTTTGTTTTCGTTTTCAATTGTTTGCTTGTATTTTGAATAAATCTTGCTTTCAGGGGCTCTGTCTTTGTTTAACTGAAATTAGGAAATGTGACTAGCAATCACCGGACTTAATTAAGCAATTCGCTTCACTTTCTTTTGCTACGTTTTATGAAAGACGTGATTGGGTGCGTACTGATGACTCTGGTCTTGAGTTTGGTTTTGGTTTTGAATGGTTTTTATGCAGAATGGCGTATACATTATTAGCCAAAAGTTTGGACACATCTACTAATTCATAGGTTTTTCTTTATTTTGACTATTTGCTAAATTGTAGAACAATACTGAAGACATCAGAACTATAAAATAAGATATGGGACAAAGAAAACGAAACAAAGAAAAGTCAGTTTTTTTTTTTAGAGTCGCCAGTGTTTACCTTGATGACACTTTGCACACTATCGGCATAATCTTAAGCAGCTTCATGAGGGAGTCACCTGGAATGCTTTTCAGTTAACAGTTGTGCCTTCTCTAAAGATCATTAGTGGAATTTCTTGCCGTCGCAATGTGTTTGAGATCATCAGTTGTGTTGTGTCGATATTTATTACATTAACATATCATTAATTGTTTTGTTCACTTTGACTATAAAGCATATTATTCAGTAACTACCTTGAATTATTTAATAACTACGTACAGTACAGAGGAAAGATGTATAGTTATGAGATTAAGGAATGTAACTCTGGATCTGCTGACAGGTCCTGGATGTTTAAAGGGTTAACTGAATACTCAGTGGTCAAGTTTCACAGGTTCTGTACTATAGTGACTATAGTTAAATGTTGTGAGTGTAATTCCTAGAGCTGCCATAGAGCCACTGCTGGGTTCTTGTGGAAATGTACTGTACAAAACAGTTTGCAATGACTGCAACCTATGGATTCAACAAATATCTGTTCAGAGTAAGCCTCAAAGTGCAAAGTACTTGCATCGAGCTCATAACAGTTTAATCCAGGATTTCACTTGATGTGTGTAATTGTATTCCCTTAATGATTTTTACATTTTAAGCTGCTTGGGGATGTTTAGATCAAGCTACGAAGTAAATAGTATGGCACCATAAGTTCATCATAACTTTTGAACCAACTTTTGGCATTTTTAATATTTAGTGATGCAGGAAAAGAACCCTTTGCTCTGATTTTGCCCATTCTAAGATACTTCTTTTTTTAAATTAAGCCAACTTTGTACAACATAATAAAACAATGCAACAGATTAAAATTATTAAGGTGTTGTATAAGTTCGTGGCCTATAAAATATCTTAAATTTTTTTTTTTTTTTTTACCAAAACTCCCTGTAAAAGCACATGTATTGGGAAGTTGATCAATCAAGCATGGAGCCCAGCAAGATTCATATTCATCATTGCAATATTGGATTATCCAATAGTGGAAAAATATTAATGGAAGCAAGAGGCAAAATTTGCAAAGTTTTTGGCAATGCTTCAATCAGCATTTCTGCAGTCAAAAGCTGGTTTCGAAAACATGCATTCAAGATATATGATATGCCAATAAGTGGTAGACCAAAGGAAACGCAAGACGAGGGTCTGCAGAAACTGTTGGACGCAGATGCGACACAACTGAATCAAGAGCTGGCAAGACGTTTGAACATCGATCATTCTACTGTTCTAAGGCGTCTGAAGGTAATGGGAAGGATTCTGAAAGTCAGTAGGTGGGTTACAGTTGCACTTTCAGAGAGAAATACTAATGCTTAACACCTGCATTACAGGTACATTGCACCTTTATTACGAGCTGCTCCAACCTGGAGAAACTGTCAAACTCCGAACGTTACAGTGATCAACTGATCAAATTAAGTGAAAAAAAAAATATCAATGAACAAGATCACATCCAGCGGCCATTCACAAAACAAAACCATCCTTCTTCGTGACAACACAAGGCCACATGTTGCAAAAGTGACAAATGACACAATCTTTCCAGCCTACTCACCAGACATAGCGCTGTTAGATTTCCACTTGTTCATGTCACTGCAACACACACTCTCCGGACAGCATTTCAAAAAAATTCGAGGATATACAAATTTCGTAGTTGAATTCATTTCCTGAAAACCTGAATCCTTATTCTGCATATTTATTCACTCTTTGCCAGATAAATTGCTGAAAGTCATAGAATCTAACAGTGACTATTTGAACACTAACGCACATATAAAGTTTGCTTTAAAAGGCCACAAACTTATGCACCACCCAAATATACATACTTGTAAATAGTATGTAGTTATGGATCAGATGACATAAAGCCCTTCAATATGAAGACTCCAGGACACTAATGTTACAATGCCTGCCACTTTCAGACATTTAGTGCTAAATTTGCAAACACAGACTCTGTTAAGGTCTGAGCAGACGGTCTTATTCTCACTTGATCTCTCCACCTCCCTCTTTACAGTCTGTTTAAATGCAACTGCCTCTGCGATTACTACGCTATCACTCGATCCATATGCCAAGGTCACAGTGTGCTCTAAAACAGGCACAGTATGTGCTTGTATTACTTTTCTGGAGTGGCCATCTCTCAAATGGTTGTGTTTCCACGTGTACAGCATATTCGCTCTAAGTAAGGGGTCCAAGCTGGTTGCTATATCGATACTAGAGAGTATTGTAAAAACATATGATTTTCCCTCACTTTATTTTTCCACCAAAAATGCTTGGATTCCATTGTCAGTAGCAGATTGTCTCTGTTACTTTTAGGCAAGAGTAATACAGGGCATTAACTTACTTCCCTCCCTCACCCTTCTAATCCCTAATTCTGCACCTCTCTCTCCAGCATCCCTTATATATTCCCACACCATGCTAATACATGTCAGATATTTACTCATGTATGATTATTTTTGCTGTGATGCGTTTTAGCATCAGAGACACCACCTTTACTTCTCTGGATGAGACGGGGGTGAGTCCTCAGCTAAAGAGAGCCAAGCCCACCTACCTGGCTGTGGACAAAGAGAACCAGATTATAGGCTATGTGGTGCCCATCTTCAGGGGAAGGTATGAGTCAGGGCTCATGAGGCCATGCACAGTCATGATGATGCGGGGAAACAAATGGGCGTTTACTGGGCTTCAGGACTCAAGAGAATCTGATATTGGTTTTCCAGGCACAGATAGGATAATGATTACAGTGCATTCGGGCATGCTGTCCTCCTTTTTACATGAATATTACCCAATAATCTATACATGGAAAACCAACATCGCTTATCTGTGTACGTTTCAAAACGGATTTCCCATGTAAATGTGTTATGTGTGTGTGTGTGTGTGTATATAAGCGTACATATTTGCTTTCGTCATGATACTGACATCCCAATCTACACCTGCTCCTCCGCCCTCACCTTCCCCACCCAAGTAAGGAGTTTGCGAGTGGTCTGTCAGACACTGAAGAGGCTCGGGCTAAACAGAGCGCTGCTTACGTGGCACGCAGGGACCTCTTTACCAGTGGGGTTGAGATGGAACGCGTGGAACACAAATCTCGCCGAACCGTCATGAGGGAGTCGGCGGAACGCATTTCCCTCAGCAAGAGGGTCAGTGCAGATCAGGAGTGTGTTCATGGTCACAATCATCCTTTTTCAGACCTGTAACACATTAATTA
Organism: Synodontis membranacea; assembly: GCA_025674565.1. Lineage (NCBI taxonomy): Eukaryota > Metazoa > Chordata > Actinopteri > Siluriformes > Mochokidae > Synodontis > Synodontis membranacea. Next base: position 16,756,054 of record JAOVYU010000051.1, read on the forward strand.
GTAACTACGTGTGATATAGATAGAAGGACCATAACAATAATCCTAAAGGTCGCTACTGTGACTAAAACAATACTACACCGATAGCCGATAGCATGTTTGGATATTCTGTTTAATGCCTAACAATGGACATCTTGTTGACTCAGGACATGTCTTATGATTGATGTAAGTAGCGCATACATGTGAATAGGAGACTAGTGGGTGGGAGCTGAGGCCATAGGTCAGCTTCATGAACCAGATTCAGCGATTCAACTTTGGTCGTATGATGTTTCATGAGCTCATATTTTCATATTATTTTCATATTTTATATTTATATTTATATTTAGATTAGTTTATTAATATCCGGAGGGAAATTGTGTCTCTGCATTTAACACATATGTGACGTGACACACAGCAGGGGGCAGCTATTTTTCAGCGCCCAGGGAGCAGTGCTTGGGGGAGGCACCTTGCTCAGGGTACCTGAGTTGTACTTTGCTGGTCGTGGAATTCGAACCTGCAATCCTTCATTCTCTAACCATTAGGCCACCATCTGTCCCAATGCACAAAATATATGCAGTTGTTTCTACTTAAAATTTGATTCAAATTTGGTTCAGTGTCCGGGTCGACCGGGGTGCCTGTCTGTACGGAGTTCGCATGTTCTCCCTGTTTCCTCCGGGTACTCCGGTTTCCTCCTGCAGTCCACAGACATGCGGATGAGGTTGACTGGCTACTCTAAATTGTCCAAAAGTTTGAATGTGAGTGAGAATGGTTGTTTGTCTCTGTGTTATCCTTGCGATGGATTGGTGACCCGTCTAGGGTGTACCCGTCTTTCGCCTGTTGTCAGCTGAGATTGGATCTCCGCGACCCACAGTGGATAAGTGGTATAGGTATGAGTAAGTGAGAGTATAGCACTGAGTCAGGCACATAAGAATATAAATGAAAAAGAATATAATGAAATGAAGAGTTCATTGTTTTAGCCAAAGCTAGAATATTACACTGTGTCTACACTCAGTGAACACTTTAAAGCTTTAAGCTCAGAGAGAGAGAGAGAGAGAGAGAGAGAGAGAGAGAGAGAGAAGAGAGATCCTAGCTGTATACCGCAGTCATTCAGATTAGCAGAGTCAATAATCCATGTTACACTTGATGCCAGATGCCTGAGGTTTCTAAGACAGAGCAGCAGTGTACTGATGTCTCTGGAGTGTGTGCTAATGTAATGAATGATGTCGAGGGAAGCCCGACTGAGAATCAGGTTTCGTATAATGATGAAAACTGCTGCACCCACATGAAAGCAATGACTAGCCATATTAAAAAATCAAACACACTGCAGACAGATAAACAATAAACGCGCATGTCTACATAAAGTGCTTGAGCTGTTTGCATGTTTGTAGACTGTTAAACATGTGAATATGAATGGTGCATGCTGAAAAGCACTGGGAGTAAGAGTTTAAAAGTGCACGCAATAAATATTGGCACTCTTGACATGGACAGATTTAGCTGTATATGAAGCCTGTGTGTGACCGCATGCCTGTAGATCCATGACAGCGAAGAGTACCACAAGCGCCTGAACGAGGATAACCTGATGCATCCACCGGAGTTCGTGATCAAGCCCCGCTCACACACGGTGTGGGAAAAACAAAGCGTGCGGCTGCACTGCACGGTTACAGGGTGGCCCGAACCACGGATCGTGTGGTGAGTACAAACATTAACGCAAACGTACACATGAAAGAGTTCCACATAATTAGACTCTTGATGAATACAAAAAAAAAATTATATTTAGATTAGCATCATGACCAAGTTAGATTATTCTGCAAACGCTAAACTGCGGATGATTCAATTCCATTTCAATCTACAGAGTCGATCATGCAGTTGTATTAAAATTGGCACAGTTAGACTGGTAAATTAATTAATCACCGAGAACAATGCCTCTGTGTTGTTGTTGTTTTTTTTACATGGTACAATATCAGGACACTCAGCTGAGTTACGTAAAGTAAACCTATTTCATGAAAAACTGACTATGCAGTGAGCTTTTCCAAATTATTAAAAATGGAAGGAATATAGTTAACACAGCAGTTGTCAGATGATAAGGAGTTTGTTAACATGATTTTGGCCTGATACTTTGAGTTCTTGCCTCTTCTGCATGTCTGTCCATCCCTCTATGACACTTTCTCCATCTCTTCTCTCTATCATGATTTCTCTTCCGTGCCACCCGTGTCAACCAGGTACAAGAACAATGTCAGCATTGACCCGATGTCTCATCCAGGGAAGTACAAAATAGTGAGCAGCTACAATGTCCACTCGCTGGAGATTAACAAGTAATCACACCCATAAATCCACACACACACACACACACACACACACACACATACCAGATGATCTACATAGGTTACTTCCAGCACATTAGTATGTCAAACCTCCTAAATATTTACAGATCAGTGGAACTACATAAAACGTAGCGAACACAGAAGACTGCATCTCTCGCAGCATGGAACTGGAGCGTACACTGGCGAAAAAAAAAAAAAAAAAAAAAAACGATTCAGCTGAGCTATGGCTGTAAATCGTTTTTGTCCGAACTGTAACCAAAGTCCTGCATAGTTCACAGTTCATGCAAATGCTGATACCTGATGCGAACTTTCCTCTGCCGGTTGGCTATAACCTAAGGGACACCTAAAAAAAAAAAAAAAAAAGAGTCATGCATCATTGGCATTCCTTCCTTCTTAGCCTTGGCATCTGTCTCTTAGTCTGACGTACAAGTCTACATGCTCGTACACACAGTCAACAAATACACAAGGAGTAATGAGCATATAAAATGAAATTTCCTCACACTTTCAGGGTCTCACATTGAAGATAAATTAGAGCCATAGGTCATGGACTACATGATAGATTACAGTGCTGGTATAATTATCTGGCTCTGGTGTGGTGATATCACTGCTTGAAGTCTATTTTTGTCCTTGAACATTAGTAGTGGGACTTCTGAACTTTGTAGCGATACATGGCAGGCATACAGAGTTCTCTCGATGATTTACTGTGCATTTATTCATGTGTGTGTGTGTGTGTGTGTGTGTGTGTGTGTGTGTGCGTGAGAGAGAGTGACAGCGCAGTGCAAATGTGAATGTCACATGTCTTTCTGTCATTTTAGATGTGACTTTGATGACACTGCCCAATATCGCGTGTCTGCCATGAACAGCACGGGGGAGCTTTCAGCTTTTGCCTCTGTCGTGGTCAAAAGTATGTTAAAAAAATAATAATCATACCTCCTTTAAGTTTGAAAAGGATTCTTGTAAATCAATTTGACCAAAATCCTTTTGAAAATCTTTTGATTTTTTTTTTTTTAATCAATTTGATTGTTTTGATATTTAGGATTTAAAGGTGAAGTTGATGAATCTCTCCCAGCCCCCAGACTCTGTAAGTTCCCAGTGGCCATGTCTCATTTATCTCACACAATAAGATTTTGTGCTCTGTTTATATTGAAGAAGCAGTTCAGTAGTCAGTCAAACTCTAATGTTACTAATGCTAACAGCTGTTTCGTTTCCCATGTACCGGGTGCAGATAAAAAATGGTCCGGCTCTGAAGGTAACCGGGTTAAAGGTTTTTGTATTCTGTTCTTTAAGCACTGCATGTCCTCACCGATCAGTATCGCATGGTCACTCTGTCACTTTGTTTTAATCTTGGAGTTGTCTGAAACTACAGACTCTACAGATAGTTTTATTTCTGTGTCATTCAGATTAATTGGTGTTGGGGTTTTTTTTTTTCAGTTTTTTTTTAAAGCTACAAAACTTTTGATTTTGGAGTTATATTCTCTCCTTGCTGAAAAAGATTCCATAACGCTGGTTGTGTGTCATTGTTCTTCAACGTACAAAAGAATCTCAAGAATGAGAGTGCTCATACATTCATTGAATAGGCCAAGTAGTGTGCCCCAATAGTAATACCGCAGAAATGTTATGGGAATAAGATATGTTTTGAGTACTACATCAGTGAGCATCATGAAAGAACAAAACCTCTTGTCATTTAGGCTGCCTTCAGCCAGTCAGCTCTCATTGCACACACACACACACACACACACACTGAACGATCCTCAAGAGAAGAA
>JAOVYU010000051.1:16843096-16855455 GCA_025674565.1 Synodontis membranacea
TGTGTGTGTGTGTGTGTGTGTGTGTGTGTGTGAGAGAGAGAGAGAGAGAGAGAGAGAGAGAGAGAGAGAGAGAGTTTAAGTTTTAGTGGATATCAGTGACACACATGAGAATTATGATAATGAGTGAGAACGAGATACAGAAACAGAGACAAAGCAGAAAAGAATAAAAAATGGGAATGTAAAAGACAGATGAAAAAGAGAACACATGAAAGAATGGGAGAGAGACAGATATTAAACAACTGACACAGAGAGGGAGAGACAGATTTTTACAACAGTGAAAGAACATGAGGGTATATCGGAGAGAGAGAGAGAGAGAGAGAGAGAGAGAGAGAGAGAGAGAGAGAGAGAGAGAGAGAGAGAGTTTATTTAAGTTGTTCGTCTGGCGTCTTAGACAGAGTGCAGACTTCAGAGTGTAATGAGAAACAGATCTGACTGAGGGGAGGAGCGACGGAGGAAGACGAGGGGAGGGATGTAGGGAGGGATGGATGGAGGGGAAGAAGGAGGGAGGAAGGGGGAATAGATACAGCCAAAGAGGGAGAAGTATGAGGATGCCAGAGAAGAGAAGACACTGTCTTTGTCTTCATGTCAACATTATATATATAAATGTGTGTGTGTGTGTGTGATAGATATAAAGATAGATAGATATTTTAAATTTATTTATATCTATCTATCTATAAAACATAGATATAAAAGCATACTGTATATAAACTTCTATATAAAACAGATCTGTATAATACAGCAGATCTAAATCTGTAGAATCTGTAATCTATAAAGTGCAGAGAAACATTCAGCATAACTCACCACACATGTGCCATTTATTCCGATCTTAACTTTCCCAGCCAATCAGAAGCGAGAACGGCAGCGAGGGGCGGGATGAGAAGCCTGGGAGGAGAATGTGGAGGGTTTGATTGACACCAAAACTGTCCAATGGGAGAAGAGAGAAGCGGAGCGAAAGAAAAACGGGAATCCACCCAGAGACAATTAGAGGAGAAAAAAAAGCGGATAAAAGTTTTGGAGTGTGTGAAAGTGCAGGCTATGGATGCGGATGTGTGCGGAATTACAATTTATTTTACTCCATAAACATGCAGATCCGCCAGCAGAAGCTTTTATAAAAGTAACTTTGGACTTTAATGGGGAAAAGTTTTTTAGACCCGGAATAAAGAGAGATTTTCGGATGAAAGTTTTCAGGAGGTTATGTAAAGAACATAAAAGTGCACGAGGAGATGAGAAGAGATGTGATGATGATGATGATGGTGATGATGATGGTGATGATCCAGGCTTCAAGGTTCTTACCAGAACACTCTGGAACTTTGGATATTTAAGAGTATAAACCTTTAATAAACTGTGTTTTAAAGACATTCAAGAGGGTTCAAGTTAAAGATCAGAGTGCGCTTTTGTGCTGATTTGGAGTGAGGATGAGCTCAGGGTGGGAGGAAGGAGAGCTGGACTTCAAACTGATCTTCGAGGAGGAGCAGCAACATCAGGACATCACGGGTCTGTCATTTCATAATAATAATAATAATAATAATAATAATAATAATAATAGTGAATCAGAGAGGTGGTTTTAGAGGTGAGTATGTCAGAGGTCAAACTGTAAAGAACTTGATAAATTGTTGGTAGTTGAAGTGTCAGGTTTTATTGATTTACTTGTTAAATAAATCAAATGATAATGATATCACAATAAATGAGTATTATAAAGGACATGATGTACTGTAAAACAATGATATTTTATTTAATCAGTTTTCCAATCTTTACAGTACTCATAAACTGACTGTAATTAATCCAGCGATGTGAGACAGAACACAGAGTAGAGTTTTAATTATTACGTCGCAGTGCTGCTGACATCTGATTGGTCAGAAGGTGTTGATTAGTTCTCTATAACAGCAGCTCTGACCGTAGTGAAGCTGCAGATCGCAGCTTTATATGAAGGAACTCATTCTAATACTTTATTGTTTCTATAGAAAAAGCTCATTCACAGGGACGTGTACAGCACACACTCCACATCAGCAGATTAAGACGTGTGTAATGCTTCATACGGTGATATTTTCTGTTATTTCTGTAACATGTATGGAAGGAGTCTCCAGTGTCAGGAACAGTCAGAGGTAAAACTGTAACTTTTCTGACATCTTCAGGACAGAGGAGTTTACTGACCTTCACTGACAGGCCACAATGTTAAATGTAACTATAAATATATAATATATAAATAATATAACACACACACACACACACACACACACACACACAGTGTTTATCACTTACTTTAGTGTTGCTATAATCTGTGTAATACTGACATGTGGCTTGTGATATATATATATATATATATGAGCAGTTATTTATTCTCAGCCACATAAGTGTGTGTTAGTGTGAATCACAGCATTTATTTACACACACACACACACACACACACACACACAGAAATCACTTTAGTTCCTCTGAACATTTCTGAACTTGATGGTGCTTTCAGATGGAACTGGTCCATTTGAGTCTTTTGACGTGTGAAAGAAAACGAAGCCCAAAACACTGTTGCTAGGCAACTGGGCAATTTTCATGAGCATAAGCTAGCTAATGACTGAGGCTAGTGATTTTCATGCTAACGTACAGCAGTTAAGTCTTTAATATAGACAGAGTTACAAAAAACACAGAGGGGAAACAGCACAGAACCATGTGGGTCATCAACATTTCCCTGAGAATCGTTAATAAATTACTGAGAAAACACTACAAGTACACTGTTAGCATCCACTGCTAGCACAGCTAGCCTGACTCTGAAATGTCCAAATAACACTGTGATGTTTAGTCTATATCATTAAGAATTTTTTTGATGTTTAATATGAATGTAAACTAGTTTAATTGTCTAATCTAATCTGATTGTGAGTCTGATAGCATCACTGCTAATGTTTCCTTTCACTTTATTGGTTTGACTTCGTCTATATTACAGTGCTGAATTTAATTATATCGTAGAATAGTAACAGTAGTTTAGTAGCATTTGTTAAGCTGCTTATCTAAACAACACAGAAGGATGTATTTAATGCTAAGCTATAAAAGCTACACTGTTCTCACTGTTAAAGTCGAGTGGGTTTATATCGTGTGCACTAAATTTCACTAACTTTTTGTTAGCAAGTGCAGAACTAGAGTTTTAGAGATTCTTTTATTTCAAACTACTTTATGCTACATTGCTACAGTAGTTTAGCTAATGTTAGCTGGGGAAAAAAACTATTCACTATCTAGCTAACAGTCTAACAGAACAGAACCTGTAGGATAGCCTAGCGTATGCTAGTGTGTGTGTGTGTGTGTGTGTGTGGTGTGTATAAAAGGAGGGTACGGAACAATGTGGTTTTAATCAGTTGTGCGTGTGAGTAGTGTTAACTGTTGCCATCTGGACCCAGCCCTGCGTTTCTGTTTACTGAACACACACGCACACACACACACACACACACACACACACACATCCCCACATCTCTCCATCCTCCCCTTTTTTCTTTTTTCATGGCACATACTCTTCTTTCTCTCCCTCCATCCGTTGAGGAATGAAGCTACGCTAACTGACTCCAGCTTTAACCCTTGTTTACGTTCACTTGTCAGCTGATCCTTATTATTCAAGAATCCGTTGTTTTAAATGGAGACATATACACTTCTTAGAAATCCTTTTATGAAACTAAATATCTCATTTGCCTCCATTTTTTTCCCAAATTGTTGCCACACCATTTTTCATTCACATGCTAACACATGTATGCTAACACACATCATTTCTTAAAGTAACAGTACAAAGTGAAAATCTTCCTTCAGTTATTTAAATGAGATGTTAATTCAGTATTTTAATGAGCCTCGTCATGAAGCTGAAGATCATTAGCTAATTATTATACAGGCAATAAAGTAATGGTGTAATGCTCTGGTAGTGTTTATCAGCTCTTCTTTGTGAAACTGTGCACTTCATCTAAACCACACTAGTATTTAAGAAACATATCTAAGCAATAATGTTATAGTAAAATAATAAACCTCAGGGTGGTGTGATGAAGAGGAGTTACTGTTAGCACCCTAATGTTGAAGAACACTGTGTCGTACCTTTTATCCATTTATTGTTACATTTAATGTTTTGAAGTTAGTGCCTCTTGTCATGTATGTTATGTCATTTCAACAACAGCCTCTTTTTTTTCTCTGTCACGAAGGTAATATTCTTGCCACGTTAAAGAGAAACCACAAAGTCCTCTGTCCTAATGATGTTGGAAAACTTTTTATCTTACACATAAACAGACGCACATATCCAGAGCAACTTTAAAATCAGAAGTGCTTTAAAATCTCTATCAATAAATACATCCTGATTCACTACGACACAGACTTTCAACCCCAGTTCCCAAAATGTTGGGACACTGTGTAAAATGTAAATAAAAACAGAATGCAATGATTTGCAAATCCTTTTTGACCTATTTTCAATTGAATGCAATAGAAAGAAGAGATACTTACTCTTTAAACTGCTAAACGTTCTTGTTTTTGTAAATATACACTTATTTTGAATTTGATGCCTGCAACAAATTCCCAAAAAGTTAGGACAGGGGCGACAGAAGTTTCACCTGTTTGGAACGTTCCATATGACTGGGTATGAAAGGGACATCGTCATTCACAAACAAAGATGGGGCAAGGATACGTGGTAAAACAGTCTATATAGAGTTTAAGAACAATGTACAATTGCATGAAATTTAGGGATTTCACCATCTCTAATCCATAATATCATCATAACATTCAGAGAATCTGGAGAAATGTCCACATGTAGGAGGCAAGGCTGAAGCCCAACACTGAATGCTTGTGACCTTCAAGCCATCAGGCAGCACTGCATTAAAAACCAACATGATTTTATAAAGGACATTATTAAACACTTCAGAAAACCACTTTTGATAAACACAGTTCATCACTGCATCTAAAAATGCAAGTTTCTACTATGCAAATTGAAAAAAATATAATATATCAACAGCTGACTTCTCAGGGCCTGAGCTCATCTTAGATGGACTGACACTAAGTAGAAATGTGTGCTGTGGTCTGATGAGTCTGCGTTTCAAATTATTTTTGGAAAGCATGTCTTTCATGACGCCGCGTCTTCTGGGCTAAAGAGGAAAAGGACTATCCAGAGTACCAGCACGAAGTTCAAAAGCCAGTATCTGTGATGGCATGGGGTGTAGTAGTGCATGGGTAACTTTCACATCTGTGGAGGCACCATTATTGCTGAAACGTACACACAGGTTTGGAGCAACATATGCTGCCATCCGAACATATGGAGCAACATCTTTTTCAGAGACATCATTGCTTATTTCAGCAAGTCAATGCAATGACACATTCTGCACATGTTACATGTGTGGGTACTAGACTTTCTGTTTTTATTTATGTTATACTTTTGGGAATTGGGCTGTAGATTACTAACTCTGCTGGGAGGCAAACCAGCTGGGGTAAAAAAAAAAAAAAAAAAAAAAAAAAGCACTCAGACAATGCAATAAATTTTTAAAAAATTAATTTGTTGTTTGAAGACAGAAAGTGACTCAGCTGTTCAAACCTTTAGGGGAAGTTAATTCCACCACCTAGGTGCCTAAACGGAGAAGAGTCTCGATGCAGGTCTTCTTTGTACCCTGAGAGATGGTGGGATCAGTCGACCAGTGCTGGAGGATTGGAAGGAGGGCAGTGCAGTAAGGGCTGTGATAAGTGCTTTGTGGTTACAGGGTTCTGGACTGTTTTTGGCTTTGTAGGCAATCATCAGTGTTTTGAATCTGATGTGGGCAGCCTCCAGGAAGCCAGTGAAGGGAGTGTAGCAATGGAGTGGTGTGGGAGAACTCAGGAAGTTTGAAAACAACTCATGCACCAGCATTCTGGATCAGTTGCAGAGGTCGAATGGCACTCAGAGGCGGACAGGAGTGCACCAGGAGTGAGTTGCAGTAGTCCGGCCCCAAAATGAAAATGGACTGAACAAGCATCTGAGTGGCCTGTGTGGATAGAAATTGATGAACTGTTCTAATATTGCAAAGGAGAAATTGGCATTAGCGTGACACGTTAGCAATACGAAAGGAAAAGGACAGTTGATAGGCAGTGGTTTCCCACACAAGGAAGTGTGCAGTGACCAAAGCCGGATTTAGTTGTCCAGGAACAAGCTCCTGATGTGGGGATGAATCCCCTGGGATGAGTTCAGGTTTGATGGGATTAATCTTAAATTTCAACCGATGAGCTGCTATCCGAGATCTGAGCAGAAACCTAAGTGTCTGAGGGAAGTTAGGAGAAGATAAAGTGTCATCAGGATATCAGTGGAATGAGACCATTTGAACAACATTGGTATGGGACAGTGGAGGGTCTGCATTGAGCAGATATGGATCCCCTGCACATCACCTGATATGACCGACTTTCTGGGTGAGAAACAAACTACTGCCATGCCGTGCCACAAATGGAGCAGTCTCTGTGGAATGTGCCACTCCGAAGCCAGACTGGTTAGGATCTTGGAGATTGTTCTGGAGTGTTGGTGAGCTGTGATTTCTTCCACTTCCTCTCTGCTGTTCTTGATTCTCCCCAATTATCATGCGACACATCCAATAGCCAAGGGACAGGAGAAGAAATCTTCTTGGGTTTAGAAAATAGAGTGCAGAGGAGGTCTATGGATGAGGAAAGTGAGAAGAGGAAAGTGTCTTCAGTGGTAGGGAGGATGATAGTATTTAGGAGCTACAGAAGAAAGGGAGATAGATTTGAGGTTTTGGTGAGTGGGAGCGATATTGACAGCAGGTTTTAGGCAGGATATGGAGGATGAGGGTGAAGGATACCAAGTGATGAGGTAGGGAGATATGGAGTGGGGCAACATTGGTGTTTGAAGCTGGGGAGTGGTGGCCAAATACCAGGTCCAGGGCATTTCCTCACTTGTGTGTTTGGGAGAGCAGCTGTTGAGTATCAGGGAGAAGGAATGCAGAAGAGGGAGAAGGCAAGATGACTGGAGCTTGTCAGAGGTCTTGTTAGAAGTCTCAGAGGACAGTGAAAGGGATGCTGTTGGTAGGGAAAAGAATGAGGAGTGTGTCTGATTCTTCATGAAAGTTTCCTAGGTGCCAGTGATGATGAGGTTGATTGTGTGACTACATGGAATTTGAAGGATGAGATGTTGAGATGGGGAGAGGTCTGAAACACCATCTCTGAGACAACAGCAGACCTGTAGCACCACCCCTGCTGGTTTCTCTGGAGTAAGCATAAGCAGAGGATAGAACAGCTGGTGTAGCTGCGCTCTATGGAGATTTCCAGGTCTCATTTAGTGCCAAAAGCCAAGAGTAATTGGAAGCAAAAGCTGACATGAAATCAGCTTTCCTTACTTCAGACAGGCAGTTCCAGAGCTCACTACTGTTTGAGACTGAGGCGACAGCGGAAGGTGGATTAGGTTAATGATAGTTAGGCCTCTGGTTCATGGCAGAGATGTTCACAAGTCATTTTTTCCATGTCCAAGCCAAGTCTCAAGCGTTTGTACTAGTGTTTGTGTTAGTCCAAGTCTTTGAGGGGCAGTGCCAAGTCAAGTCTCGAGTCTCAAATGACTGAAATGAACTTTCTCTCATTAGATGCTATCTGAGATAATACTGCATTGCTGTAAGCATATACTGTACTATCATCTATTATTCTACACTACAGTATCAAAATTCATCAGAGCATGGTCAATTGGGAGGGCTATTTCAATGTGCAATGTATAACCTGTAAATACTTGCACACCTCTCACCTGAACCAAGAAAGACTAAATGCTGCTCTGTCCCTCCTCACTGATTGCTGAATTCTGTAAACCTGTAGATGAACATGTAAATTAATTTACTTGCTTACTATAAAATATGGATGATAAAGCTAATATTGTCATTTATAGACAAAATACTATATGTGGAAGTACCTTTATAAAAAAAAACCCTGCTGTTATTTTATGCTAACTGCATTGCTGTCATTTTTTTTAGACCATATTGCATTTTTGCAGTAAAATCCAGTAGGCTATTTTGTATACATTCAGTTTGTTACTGTCCAAAATCTGACATTTGGCATTTCAGAATCTGAACCTAGTGAGATGTTAATCAAATAAAATAAAGCTGGAATCTACATATAGTCTGTATAGCCTACAACTGTGCTTTGATTAGTTTGCTAGCAGTAACGTTATTTGTCCATACGCGCTTTCCCTTTCACCTAACCGAGTGACTGACTTATTCTTGTGCCTTTTGAGGTGCTGACGAAGTTGGACGTAGTTGAGCCGGCATCATTTATCCTGATGACACACACTTTGCAAGGCTTTATAACCAAATGCAATAACAAATGGCACAGCTCCAGGTGAACTTGCCGTCGCCATGGTCTGTGTTGATCTGAAATCTGTGGCAGCACGCATGCGTTAGGTTGCGCGTAATATCAAGGGAGGGAAATATTCAGTCTGCCTCCGATTTTCCCATAACACATTGGAAAAACGAATTAATGAAATAATGATATAATATAATTCCATGTCTCAAGTCATTGGAGGAAGGTCTAAAGTCAAGTCACAAGTCTTTGTTTGTGCGACTTAAGTGCGACTCAAGTCCGAGTCTCAGACTCGAGTCTCCATCTCTGGTTTGTGGATGAGAGCTTCTTTGTCTGTGAGATGTTAAGACAGATATAGGTCTAAAGCCTAGTCAGACGTGGGGTCTATGTGTTTAAGTAGGTCTGAGAGGGCACTGATAGGACTTCAATGAACAAGAAAATGTAAAAAACACTACTCTAGGTCAGAGCACTATATGCTTTTACTGTTGCAGCATATGCGTTTGATAACCTTCAATATATCTTACTAAACCTTGCCTACAGTTCACACCTTAAGGAAGACTGAACCTACTTTTGTTTATCCACCTGTGAGAACTGATTCTTATAAATCAACAGACACTACTAAACAACACTACCAAATCAAGAATATGAAGGGGAAGAATCTAGATCCAACTGCGTCAAGTCCCTGTGCATGAGCTGTTACTATAGAAATGATGTATTAGGCTGAGTACATTAATACAAAACTGTGATTTGCAGGAGCATGATTGTCAGAGCTGCTGTTATAGAAAATTAGTCATCACCTTCTGACCAATTACAATCCAGAATTCAACAGCACTGTAGCGTTATTGTGAAATAACTCTAGAGATTATTAACTGAGACATTCCTGATCACACCCTGACTTTAATGATCTCTAATAGAATTTCTTCCTGTATTGTCCAGTCTCCGACAGCCAACTGACCTCCACAATCAGCCAGTCGATGGGAGTTCTCCCTTCCCCTCCACCATCCAATCACAGGGCTGGCATGCATTCCCCACCTCCCAGACGAGCACTGGTGCGAGAGTTCAGTGGGACATACGAGAGTCTCCCAGCCCGCTCTGTCCAGGTAAGGGACGAATAAAACTGTTACTTTTTAATGAGTGTTTAAGACAGTGTGAACTGCTAAGCTAGATAAGTAGGGCGCTGTTCTTGCTGACTAAGCACTAATTTCATATGCTAAGTGCTGATTAGTGTCTCTCGGTCTCAGGTCTCAGAGTCTCGTGTTTTGGAGTGTCCCAGTATTCAGATCACCACCATCTCCCCTGATGATGATTTTACCCCAGAAGGGGGAACTTACTGGGACAGAGACCGTCTCTACCTGCCCCTCCTCGACCCCTACTGTTACAGGGACAGCAGTATGGGAGCGGGGTCTCTGAGCCCCAGTCCTGCCTCCAGCCCATCTTCTCGTGGTTGGCTAAGCCCGGCTTCTAGTTGCGATTCTCTCCTCGTGGAAGATGAGGAGCTTAGCGAAGCCACCACCCATTTCTGCCTTTCCCCTTCATCACGACCCACCTCACCTGGGGGAAAAAAACGAAGAAACTCCCCCCTTCCCTCACCAAGCCACTCCCGCAGGGGCAGTTACTCTGAAGACCATGTCCAGTTTTTGGAGATGGGAGACTCCACCCCCCAATCTCAGGGGCAGATTGAGCTCAGTATCCCTCAGAAGACCAGGAAGACCTCACTGGAGCAGGTCAGATGATATTACTAAAATATCACCATTCTAACCGTGCAATGCACATGAAGAGGTGAACAAACTGTATAGCTCAGTAAAGTACTGTTGCTAGGCAACTGGGTACTATGAAAGCTGGGTATAAGCTGTATTATAAGATAGCATGTAGCGGTTATGTGTGGTAACAACACAAAAGAACCATCTGGAACATCAACATTTACCTCAGGCATGTTGGTAATATCCAAAAATATCCACATTGAGCCAACTCATCTGTATATTCAATGCTTTGTAGTTTAACCAATCACAACTGTTCCTGCCCCTAGTTTGCTATTAGAAAGCACGTTCCGGCGGTATCAGCAGTACACTTTAGTGTTTGCATGTGTACTTGTACACAGGTCTCATCCCGAGACGTGGAACTGGAGCAGATACCTGCCCAGAATACCCCCTGCCCCCCTTCAGACCTGGCGCAACTCAGGAGGGAGCCTCCCATGCTGGGGATGGACTACCTCTCTGTACCAAACACCCTCGGCTGGGGAAGAACCCGCGCCAGCGCCCACAGCCCCATCTTCAGGTTGGAGAACCCACACACACACACACACACTTCTTTTAATTTTTTAACACACACAGCCACTTGTTTCACATTACACCCTTTTTTCTACTTAGTGCACTACCTTTTTTGGTTTGGAACACACCCTCGAGAACTAATGATGGTCTTTATGCCCCCTGTGCAGGGTGGTGGTTTGGGACACGCCTTCAATGGACTGATGATGGTGTTTATTTGGCCTATAAAGTGAAAAAGGCATGTGGATTAGGACACACCCATAAGTAAAAGATTATGTAATTGTTATTGGTCTGTATTGTCTTTATTATCGCAGGTCTAATGCGTTGCCGCCGCTCGACTGGCCGTTACCATGTCAGTTTGATCAGTATGAGTTGCGGATCGACGTTCAGCCGCGTCCTCATCATCGCGCTCATTATGAGACAGAAGGAAGTCGAGGAGCCGTGAAGGCGTCTCCAGGTGGACATCCTGTAGTGAAGGTCAGAGCACGAGTTATTATTATTAAGATTTATTCTGTCTGTTCACATGCTACGTTCAGACCAAAACCAGTGAGAGCATCAAAACAACCAGAAGTCAATCTGTTCAAACTGTCATAGCGGTGGGTGGGTGGGTTTCAACATTATTTATGATGTGTTCCTGTGTGCGTACAGGGACGTAAATGAAAAAAGAAGCAGGGACCAAGGTGTCTGAAAGTAATGTTAATGTTAATTAAAGACCAAGGCTAGTAAACATGTTGTATAAACTGTTGTATAAATGCTAATTTGCATAATAAAAGCGAGTGGACAAAATTTAGGGTCAAGCAAATGAGAAAATGCTAAATGGTTTGCAAAATCATTTTGCCATTTTACAGTTACAAATTGTCTTAATCAAAGAGTCAAATATACATTAAACTACATTTACATTCACATTTTGTTAAATTGTAGTCAGTTAGCAAAGATAGCTAGCTAATATTACTACCAAAGAATTAAAACTTATCAGGATCTGTCAGGAAATGTTGAGGGCATGGATGCAAGTGCAGATAAATTATTATGTGAATTACAAGCAAAACAAAATAACTTAACTGTGAAAGCACTGAAAAACTGGAACTTAGTGTTGATAATCACTGTGAAACAGAAAACAGGTGTATGATTAGTGACGTGTGACGTGCTGGGGCTGATGGGGAGTGTAGTTCTAGTTTAGTACCATGACAACATCATACTAACTGACCGCATACTAAAATCCCCACTTAGTCACCACAAATCTTTACATAAAGACATACAATTAAAAATTAATCATGTACTCTAGCTGAAAACATTATCAGCAGTGACGCTAGTAATCACAGGCTTCTGTTCTCTTATCTGCACTGTTCCTGTACTTACAATGAAAAAACAAATAGATGAAAGAATAGCAAATTAGCACATTAATTCAACAGTAATACATTTGCACAAAAATGTACCGAGTACCATTTCTGTTTTATTTCATTCATTCATTTATTTCTTTATTTATTTTATTTAAAAAAATCTTAATGCAACTAACCTGTCTAACAGCAACTCTTTATCAAACAGGGATTTATATAGAACAATAAATATATATATATATATATATATACAGTAGTGTGTAAAAGTCTTAGGCACATGCAATGAAATGATGTAGAGTAATGGTGACTTTACTAAATTAAATCTGTCTACTTAAAATAAAAATATTGCAACATGCAGTAAACAGTGATGAACTAAACTAAGCCAATATTTGGTGTGATGACCCTTTGCTTTAAAAAAAAAAAAAAAATCATAGTTCCAGGTTCATATTGTGCAGTTTTATTAGGACATGAGCTGGTACGTTTTCCTGAGCATCTTGGAGAA
>JAOVYU010000051.1:16855495-16866625 GCA_025674565.1 Synodontis membranacea
TGGGAATATGAATTGTTTTTGTACTGAATCAATAAGGCAGAATTCATAAAATGTAATTTATAACACTATTTGTACGTGTTATAATTAATGTAATTAATGACTAGGTTGATGGATGTTTATGAGCCTTTTCTCTCTCTCTCTCTCTCTCTCTCTCTCTCTCTCTCTCTCTCTCTCTCTCTCTCTTTCAGCTGGTGGGATATTCAGAACGTCAGCCGCTGTCATTGCAGGTTTTTGTAGGAACCGCAGATGACAGATCAATTCGTCCACATCCTTTTTACCAAATACACAGGTACACGAATGATCTATTATTATAATTTATTCATTTATTTTATGTAATATTATTAATGTTTTTATTCATTTATATTTATTAATGTTAAAAATTTACAAGTTTCATTTATATTTTTTGGTATATTTTCTTTCATGGAGTTGCTTAGAATAAGGCTATTAGTTTTAAAGACATTAAATGTAATTTATGAAACTGAACGTTTTGTGTGTGTGTGTGTGTGTGTGTGTGTGTGTGTGTGTGTGTGTGTGTGTGTGTGTGTGTTTTCAGGGTGACAGGGAAGATGGTTGGCACAGCAAGTCAGGAGAGCATGCAGGCTGGAACCAAACTACTGGAGATCCCTTTAAACCCTGAAACCAACATGACAGCACTGTAAGAACCTAGCCTGGGTGTGTGTGTGTGTGTGTGTGTGTGTGTGTGTGTGTGTGTGTTTTAATCTCTCGATTCTTTGCAGTATCGACTGTGCGGGGATCCTGAAGTTGAGGAACTCAGATATTGAGCTGAGGAAAGGAGAGACAGACGTCGGGAGGAAGAATACTCGCGTGCGATTGGTCTTCAGGACTCACCTCCCTTTAGCTCCGCCCCTTGGCCCGCCTGGACGAGTGTTAGCTCTGCAGGTGGCCTCTCAGCCAATCGAGTGCTGTGAGTACAGCTAATTAGCATGCACTATTATTAATGCTAACCAGATATTTAGCTAGCTACCTACTGATGTGCAGCTGAGTCGAATTAGCGGCCAATCATATGAACTATTTAAGGACTCGCTCATGCACAATATAGTTGCAAAGCATTCAATATTCCTGATGTAGTGCCTGTTTGGGAATATGACTTTGCCTGCTAGTTTTGAACTCTTTGATTGTAGGTACTCTTGTAAATATTGTAAATTAACCCCTTCATCTGCATATGCATCCTGCCACATCCTCACCTTCCTGACCGAATGCCTCAATGTCAGATTATGGATGCAGGAGGAAAGAGGGAGGTCCCCCATGGCAGGATCACTGCACCAGGCACTGTGTGGGTTTTAAATGATAAGTATTTAATTCCCCTGGATCCTTATGATGGTGAGGAGTATACCCCTAAGGGGTTCCTTTACAGTGCCGTTTGTACCACAAGGACCCGGTAGAGCCTAGAGGTGTGGTTGACATCTGGGTGCTGTGCATGACCTGCTGGCATCTAGGAGCTCCACTAACAGGCTAACATGCATGTAGATCCCCATGTGGCCGACAGAGAGGCCATCTCTCCATCACTCCCATCAGTGGCTGTAAGGGAGGCCTTTGCCCCAGAGCTCCCTCCAGAGGCTGAAAGGGAGGTCTTTGCTCCTGAGCCTCCTCCATTAAATGACAGGGAGGCCACCACTCCAGAGCTCCCTCCAGTGGCCAGTAAGGAGGCACTCGCTCCAGAGCTCCCTCCAGTGGCTGATTGGTTGGCACCCACCCCTGAGCAGCCCCTTGAGGCTGTAAGGGAGGCCTTTGTTCCTGAGCCTTCTCCAGTAGCTGACAGGGAGGCCTTCGCTCCAGATCTACCCCAACAGACCAACAAGGTGGTCAATGTCATCACCCCATCCCTCAGCTTTGAGGACAACTTTGTCACCCACTGGCTTTGGGGATGATTTTGTAAGAAGGAGATAGCATCAGCCTGTGCCCAGGTCTGAACCAGAGCCCATCCCTGAGCCCATAACCATGTCCACGCCTCTGCCTGAGTTTAAGCCCATGTCTGAACACAAGTCCATGCCATGTCTGTGTTTATACCCATGCCCATGCCAGGGTTCATGCTCAAGCCCAGTCCCTTAGCGAGGCCAAATATTGATGTGTTAGTGTCCAGTGATATGCCCGATCCCAGGGGTCCAGGCCCGCTAATGGAGAACTTAATTAGGCGTTCCTGAGAAGCGCCTTTAAAGAGGGGGTTCTGTAATGGCTCTGCGCTTTGTTACAGGCCCGGTGTGTTTTCCATGATCTCTGCCACACACGCGCTGCAGCATGTGCTTCCAGGGTTTTACTCTGCGTTTCTGGATGTTCCTGATGTAAAGCCTGATTATTGCAATATGACTTTGAATGCTAGTTTTGAACTCTGTGATTGTATGTACTCTTGTAAATATTGTAAATAAACCCTACCACCTGCACATGCATCCAGCTTCATCTTGACTTTCTGACCATGTGTTTATTTTTTAAATATATTAATATTAATTTTCAACAGTTGTTCATCTTAAGGAACTATTTATTAACAATTTAGAATACAGTAAATTATACATTAACAATCATTTTTTTTGTTGTTGTTATGGGTGATGTAACTCCGCCCCTTCCTGTGTGCAGCCCAGCGCTCAGCTCAGGAGTTGCCCATCATTGAGTCTATCAGCATCACTTCCTCTTTGGTGGAGGGAGGGGCTGAGCTTCTGGTGAACGGGAGTAACTTCCTGCCCACATCCAGAGTGTTGTTCATGGAGAGAGGCTCAGGTGAGAGAGACATTTATCACATGTTAAAATCACGATAATCACAAATTTACAGTTATGGGAAAGAGAAAGGAAGTCCTTCAGATTTATGTTTTTATTTATCAGGGCCTAAATAATAATTGTGTTCTACCCACCAACTTTTATAAACAAACAAATTGACTTAATATTTGAGTACAAAAAATACAACAGATTTCAATTTATTAACCAAAGAATTACCAGCATTCAGAACTCAGTCTAAAAGGCTCTATTTTTTTTTTTTTAATAAATCCTTCTCACTGTAGAATGCTGAATTCCAAGTGTTTTGGAGATGACCGTATAACCTTTCCCAGATTTATGAGCAGTGACAGGCGCTTCTCTGAGGTCATGTCCTTTCTTCTTGGCATGATATTGACACACATCTGAGTGCTCCAGAGCTCCAACCTACAAAACCTTCCTCTTTTTCAGAGATAGTCACTCTTCCTGATTAACACCTGGCTGCTAAAATACTTTCTTAATGATTGTGAAAGTGCACTTTATTCTTCCCACCAGGTTTCTGAATGTTGACTTTTTGGGGAAAAAATACTACATTTTGAAATCTGTTATTTTTTGTTGTCCCCTGAGCATATTTGTTTGGTTAGAGAAGTTGATGAGGATCACTCAATTGTTATTTAAGCACTGATAAATACTTAGAATTGATGAAGTGTGTATGTTCTCCTTCTTGTTTATCAATTTGGATGTTTTATATCACACATGAACACTTTTATCTTACTTTTTTCACGTTTTGTCAGACATTTAGCAGACTATCATCACACATTTATTGCACATTTATCATATGGCTTCCAGTTAAATCCATTCCAGTGCAAAAGTAAGTGTGTGTGTGTGTGTGTGTGTGTGTGTGTGTGTGTGTGTGTGTGTGTGTGTGTGTGATGTAGATGGTAAACTGCAGTGGGAAGAGGAGGCTCATCTGGACCGTGACAAAAGCACTGAGGTACCACACACACACACACACACACACACACACACACACACACACGTTTATTTTGTGTTGCTGATTGTGTTTCTAGGTGTGTAAATATTGTGTGTGTATAATATGTATTTATTGTGTGTTGGACTTTACATGTGTACATTATTGCTTATTTATGGCAACTTTTTGCTGTGTTTATAGTGTTGTATATGTGCATTAATATTGTGTGTTTATTTTGTGTTTGTGTTAGAATGTGTTGTTTGTACGTGTACCAGCCTACAGCGATGTGTGTGTGAGCCAGTCGGTGTGTGTGTGCCTGTACGTGTCCAACGGAAAACGCAAGAGGAGCAGCACACACTGCTTTAAATACCTGCCCAGTGAGTGTTTTACATACACGTCCACACACACACATACACACACACACACACGTCAACACACACACACGTCAACACACACATCTTTAAATACCTGCCCAGTGAGTGTTTTACATACACGTCCACACACACACACACGTCAACACACACACACGTCAACACACACACACACACACACACACACACACACACACACACGTCAACACACACATCTTTAAATACCTGCCCAGTGAGTGTTACTCTCTCTCTCTCTCTCTCTCTCTCTCTCTCTCTCTCTCTCCCTGACTCTTTTTTTCTCTCCTCAGTGCTGTGTAAAGAGGAAGACCCTCTGTTGTCTCGTCCGTCTCTCTTGCTGTTGGATGGAGTGATGCCTTTATGCCCACCCTCCCACCCTCCTGAGTACCCTTACACCACCCCAGGGGGTTATCATGATGAGTTCTGCCCCCCACCCGATACGTCGGAGGATAGGGGGCCAGTAAACGAGTGTGAGCCCTCGTTCCAGAGCCTGGAGCTGGGTTTCAGTGAGCTGCTCCCACCGCTGTACCCATCCCAGCCATGGCCCGACTCTCCGTACCTGTCCTCGTCCCCATCCCCGTCTCACTCTTCCTCCATCAGCCCGTTTCCCAGCAGCCCTGTCTCCACCTCCCCCCTTCCCCCTCCTCTCCTACCCCACGGCCCCCCTGCCTACCACCAGGAGAGTCACATGACCTTCAGTGGTGCCCCACCCATACAGCACATCACGCTGGATGAAGGTAACTCACATGTCCATTAGCACAGGAAGCATCTTGAGAGCACAGCAGAAAATTAGCAACATGATTTAGGTTGTGCTAAAAGACATTAAGTAATTATAATACAGTTCTGGTTATAATACGGTTCTGTATAAAACCACTGCTGTGGTCTTCACCATCCTCTTACAATAGGACCAGACTGGATGGAAAAAATAGTGCTAGAAGAACCTTCAATTTAATTACATACAGAAGCACAAATAGGATTATAATATAGAATACAGAAATGTGCAATCATCATGAAAAAGAAGGGTTCAGTTCTGTCTTGACTGACCAAACAAACAGAGTTAAGTAACAGACACCGCACTACAGAGTTCCAGACTCTCCACTGACCGGGACGATCGTCAACTGCTTCAAAATTCACTCAACAGCCTTTACACACGTTCTATTTATCAACACTTAAATTCACATGTACGTGCAAATGACTCTACATTAAAGAGTTTGGGAAAAATTACTCACCTTATGAAGGGTGTTAAGCTAACATTAGCTTACAATGAACTAAAAAAGTAGCACAAATTTAATGACTATATTTTAGATGCTGTTTATTAGTGTGTCAGTTAACAGTGTATTCATTTACTTTCCAAAAGAAATAAACAGTTTAAAGGTTACACTCAGTGTGTATTTTCTGGTCATGTTTTGAAATAGCAGGATTTTTTTTATATTTGTCACAAAGACATCATTGAATTTACGGAAATATGTTAAATGACGCTAATAACTAAACGCTAATGTAAGATGACGCTAACGTGGTAACGATTTGTCCACAGTGAACGAGTTCATCGGTGAGGACATCAGGACGTTTCACACAGACAGCAGACCTGCATAACATCAGCAACACACAGCTCATGTTTACCAGTTTACTTTATATGTTATGTTGTTTTTTTACGTTACAGTATATTTGTGATGATTCATAATAAGGGAACGTCTGTAAGTACGAGTTTTGTAGATACATTTTACATCATCAGCATTGAGTTGATACTGAATGAAACAAAATGTGTTTGCTAAATAAATTATCATTGTATTAGAATGTGTGTGTTTGAGTTTATTTCTGTGTGTGATGTGGAATTTCAGTCATTAATTTAGATAAATATTAGAGATTCATTTGAGAATAGGCAACAGGTTGGGATGGATGGATTAGTAGATTGATGAAGGGATGAATGGATGGATGGATAAACAGGTCTACTTCCCTAATCATTAATTGTCTTTGCTCTTCATTCAATTGTACACAGTGTGTAAAAAAAAAAAATAATAATAATAATAATATCTTAGCTCCCTCTACTGTCTGTGAGGTAAACTGCAATTAAAATAAAAGCACGTGACCAGCCCCGCCCTTCTCCACTTCTGACCACACCCACTCTGATCAAAAGGAAAAAGGCGGGAAAAAAGCAGCACATTTCTGGGGAGGAAACAATACACAAGGTTTCAGCTTTTGTTCTCATCATACTGACACTGAAATCAATACTGATGTCTTTCCCTCACTTTACAGATTTGAGCAGAATTTTACACACACTATTACACACACCATCCGATTCTTCAGATCAGGAGTGTGTGTGAGTGTAAATGTGTTCACATGCTAACGCTCCATCCTCTGCTCTATCTTAGCATCCCCTTTCCTTTGGGACCTTATTAAGAAGAGAAAGGCAGTCATGTAGTTCCTAAATATTCAATATTCAAAGTCTTGTATTTAGTTTAGTTCCATATGGTTCAGATTAGAGCTGGATAAGAGTTCCAGCTGTCAGTTTTACACTACTGTGTGTGTGTGTGTGTGTGTGTGTGTGTTCACCACAAGGGGGTGCCGTGTTGCAGTTTTTCCCAGAGCTGTGTATAGAGAGAGTGCGGCCAGCTAGGTTTTAATGGTTCTGCCCTCTGATTCGCCCAGAGGTCATCACATGTTTCATGGGCGCCATGTTGTAACCCATCATCCACCAAAAATTGTTGGACAATCTCTATATACGGCTCTGAATATTACTATAATATAGTATTATATATATATTAATATACATTAATATTACTTTTTTTACTTGCCACCACTGTGGGTCCTGATATCAGAGTGTGGTTGCTGGCATGGACCACCAGATGTCGCTACAAACTCAGAGCCGTATATGGAGATGACGGGTTACAACATGGCGGTTTGGCCGAACTCTCTCTCTCTCTCTCTCTATATACGGCTCTGGATTTTCCTGTTATGGAGATTAATTGAAATTCGGAGATATAAAGATGAATGCATCTCTCTAAGAGACCAGAGAAGGCAAACCAGAGCGTGAGACCCATGATGTAAATGTTGGGCTCAGGATTGAGGCTCGAACCGGAAACACTGCTTTTACATCTAGATATAGATATATACACACAATCTTAGGTTTATTTAGCATCTTTAATTCACAATATTTTCTCTTCTCTTTTCCTTAAATGACAATAATTTTCTCCTATAAATAATCCCAACTGTAAAGTGCGCGTGCTGAGCTGCGTCTGCCGCGATCTTTTGAAGTTCAGCTCTCAGGTGTTGTGCGTTTGCTTTGATTGCAGTCATGTGATCGTTGCTCAGCAACCGGGTCCGTGGCTTCGCCTGAGAGGCGCCTCGCAATGCCGCAGCAGTTTGTGACATTATATTTTCATTCCAGCCATTTACAGTCCTGTGAAATGTGTATTTATATAGAAAAACAAAGAGAGAGAGACAGTTAGAGACAGACAAAAAGAGCGAGAGAGACAGAGAGAGAGAGAGAGAGAGAGAGAGAGAGAGAGTGAGAGTGAGACAGAGAGAGAGAGACAGCGAGAGTGAGACAGAGAGAGAGAGACAGTGTGAGTGAGAGAGAGTGAGACAGAGAGAGCGAGACAGCAAGAGTGAGAGAGACAGACAGCGAGAGAGAGAGAGAGAGAAAGACAGAGACAGACAGTGGGAGAGAGAGAGAGAGAGACAGCGAGAGAGAGAGACAGTGAGAGAGAGAGACAGACAGTGAGAGAGAGAGAGACAGTGAGAGAGAGACAGAGAGTAAGACAGAGAGAGAGAGAGACAGGGAGAGAGAGAAAGACAGACAGTGAGAGAGAGAGAGAGAGAGAGAGAGAGAGAGAGAGACAGACAGACAGACAGTGAGAAAGAGAGAGACAGACAGTGAGAGTGAGACAGAGAGAGAGAGAGAGAAAGAGAGAGAGAGAGAGATTGACAGTGAAAGTGAGAGAGAGAGAGACAGAGAGTGAGACAGAGAATGAAAGAGAGACAGCAAGAGTGAGAGAGAGGGAGAGAGAGAGACAGAGACAGCGTGAGTGAGACAGAGAGAGAGAGTGAGACAGCAAGAGTGAGAGAGACAGACACAGAGAGAGAGAGAAACAGACAGACAGCGAGAGAGAGAGAGAGAGAGAGAGAGACAGTGAGAGAGAGAGAGACAGTGAAAGAGAGTGAGACAGACAGTGAGAGAGAGAGTTCAAAAATGTTCATCTGGTTCATCACCCAACCCTGAACAATGACTGCCTCTATGACCATGTTCATCTATATAAAGAGGTAGTTCCTGTATTTGCTAAGACATTGAAAGATGCCACACTCTCCCGGAAAATCACCCCTCAAACACACAACAGAAGACATCAAAATACCCCCCAACCAACAAGACACACATCAACACATCCAAATAGAGCGTTGCGGTCCCTCCCACCAAGGATCCAACATTACACCTCATGCTACCCACCACAACCAGGCAGGCAGAGGAGACCCCAAGAGAACCCTGGACCAACAACTCCACTGGCCATCACATCTGGGCCTGCACCTACACTGCCCTATAACCCTGCTCCACAACCCCAGCAGCTCCAGCCTCAGCGACGTCCACTCACCTACGCTGAGGCACTCAGTGGAAAGAGAGAACCTGACAGCACTGAACTCAGAGACATTCAGCAGATGCTCAGCCTCATCTGTGGACGCTTAATGGGCAGTGGATTGTGGTAAGAGGAACCCAAACACATGCTGGATGGACAAGTTTATTGAAAAGTTTAAAGCTAACATCTCACTCTGCTACTTATTACTAAAATACATCAATCAAAACATACAGACAACAGTTACAAATTTATTTATTTGTTTATTTTTTAATTGTTATTTTTCCTTTCCTCTTTTTTTTTTTTTTTTTTTTTTTTTTTTGAAATGCAGTCAACACAGAACTAAGAGATTCTAGATGAAATCTTTTCATATTTCTATGTGGAACATTCAGGGTCTAAGGTCCTCTGTGTTTGGTTTAAAGACAAGAGACCCTGAGTTCATTAGATCAGTAAAAGATGTTGATATTTTAATTTTGCAGGAGACGTGGTGTAGAGGGGATGAGAACACTGGCTGTCCCTCAGGTTACAAAGAGTTAATAGTCCCATCTACCAAACTGACAGGAGTGACCCAAGGAAGAAACTCAGGGGGAATGCTTATCTGGTTTAAATCAGAACTTTCACATTCAATAGAAATAGTCAAAAAAGGAGAAAATAGTTTGTGGCTGAAAATTAAGAATCAGACCATAATGACACCTCAGAATCTTTTCCTCTGTGCAATCTATATTCCCCCGGCTGAGTCTCCTTACTTTAATGAGAATACCTTTTCGGATCTAGAGAGAGAAGTCAGTCAATTTCAGACTCATGGGCATGTTATGATCTGTGGAGATCTCAATTCTAGGACTGGGGATGAACTTGACTTTATCAACGCGAAGGGTGATGATTTCATAACTGGAGGTAACCTCCATTTCCCCATTCAGTTCCCCAGACAGAACTATGACAGGTTCACAAATGCACATGGTAGGGAGCTGCTGCAGCTGTGTCGAAGCCTGGGCCTGTACATCATCAACGGCAGGTTACGGGGGGACTCCCTCGGACGCTACACCTTCAGCTCGGCTCTCGGCAATAGCACTGTGGACTACGCCATAACAGATCTGGACTTGACCTTTCTGAGAGCCTTCACGGTCAAGCCGCTGACACCGCTCTCTGATCACAGCCAAATCACAATCTACCTTAACAGAACAGAGACGCCCAACATTTACACGAAGCCCGGGAAACTGTTCAAAATCAAACCTAGCTACAGATGGGATAAAAACAGCTCTGAAAACTATCAAAGCTCAGTTACACACCCAGAAACCCAATCACTGCTAAACTACTTTCTATCCACAAATTACCCACATGATGAAGAAGGCATAAACCTGGCCGTGTTCCACCTAAACAATATATTTGACCATGTAGCTCAAATTTCAAATTTGGCCACAACTAAAAACAAACTAAAGAAAATGCAAACAGATCATTGGATTGATTCTGAATGCAAAATACAGAGAAAACATCTGAGAAAGTTATCGAACCAAAAACATAGACAACCAGACGACCAACATATTCGCACCCAGTATAGTGAATCCCTCAGGAGGTACAAGCAAACAATAAGAGCGAAGAAAAATAAACATATACAAACCCAACTGAAACATATAGAAGAATCAATCGACACAAACAAATTCTGGGACAACTGGAAATATTTAAACAAACGACCTCAGGATGATTTAACAATTCAAAATGGAGATATATGGAGAGAGCACTTCGCGAGCCTATTTGAGCACCATATTTTAAATTCTGAACAACAAAAAATATCCCTCAGACTAGAAAACCTTGAGATTCACATAAAAGATCATCAGAACCCATTGGACTTTCCAATAACTCAAGAAGAGCTTGAAGAAAAACTAAATAACCTACAGCCCAGAAAAGCCTGTGGTGCAGACGGCATCCTGAACGAGATGCTCATACATACAGACCTCAACTTCAGACTGGCCATTCTAAAACTTTTTAATCTGATATTAAACGTAGGCCACTTCCCTGTTTCCTGGAGCGAAGGACTCATCACCCCGTTATACAAGAATGGTGATAAGTTCGACCCAAACAATTACAGGGGCATTTGTGTCAGCAGTAGTCTTGGGAAAGTGTTCTGCAGCATACTTAACACCAGAATAATCCACTACCTCACACAACACAATGTCTTGCATAAAAGCCAGATTGGATTTCTCCCAAATTTTCGGACATCAGACCACATTTTCACCCTTCACACTCTAATCGATAAATATGTAAACCAAAATAAAGGTAAAATATTTGCTTGTTTTGTGGATTTCCAAAAGGCGTTTGATTCTATTTGGCATAAAGGACTATTATATAAACTCATTCAGAGTGGTGTGGGGGGGAAAGTCTATGACGTAATTAAATCTCTGTATTCCAGCAGTAAGTGTGGGGTCAAAATTGGATGCTACAGGACGGAGTTTTTCCAGCAGCAGAGGGGGGTGCCACAGGGCTGCAGTCTGAGTCCTGTATTATTCAACATTTA
>JAOVYU010000051.1:17108818-17119370 GCA_025674565.1 Synodontis membranacea
GGAGAGGGGGAGAGAGAGAGAGAGAGAGAGAGAGGGAGAGAGAGAGAGGGAGAGAGAGAGAGAGGGAGACAGAGGGAGAGGGAGAGAGAGAGAGAGAGGGGGAGGGAGGGAGGGAGAGGGGGAGGGAGGCAGAGGGAGAAAGAGAGAGAGCGAGAGAGAGAGGAAGAGAGAGGGAGAAAGAGAGAGGGAGAAAGAGGGAGAGAGAGAGAGAGAGGGAGAGAGAGAGAGAATCATGAAGTTGTAACAGAAGCTAATAAATCTCCACCTGAACTGATGAACTGCTTCAGTTTTAAATATAATCTTGTAGATGTTCAGATCCAGTTCTCTCAGTTTCCTCTTCGCTTTATAAAGAATCTTAACAACAGCATCATTTGTAACTAAACTTGTTGATCAGAGTAATAAACAGTGTATAAACAGTAATCAGACTATAATAATAATAATAATAATAATAATAATAATCAGACTGTGTGCTGATCTGCCTCTCTGATTTACTGTGTAATATCAGAAGAGTCTCTGTTCTCTCAGGAAGCTGATGTTGAATGTCTCAGAGTCAGAGAGTGTGAGGAGATCCCAGCTGAGCAGCTGAGAGTTTACACTAGACTCAGTCATGCTAGCCCAGCTCGCCTCTTCCCTCCTGAGAGACTGACTTTATTCTTGTGCTGTTTATCTGCAGGACTCTCTTCTCTTCTCTGAGCAGTAAAAAAAAAAAAAAAATCACTTCAGCTGAAATCTCAAACCTTACTGTCCAATAATTCCTCCAGCTCTGCGTCTGCCGCTGCAGCTCCCGCGCTCCCAGACTGCGACGCCATCTCGCTCTGCAATGACAAGCTCAGCGGTGTCGCGGGGAGATGACGCGCGGGCCACGTGACTCGGGCCGTGAGTCGATTCTCCCGAGTGAGTGATTCGGATCTTTTCACAGGAGCCACGAATGCTGTGTCTGATTCATGATGATTCATTTACACCAGTGTTATGTTTTTCCATAGTTTATTATTTACAATTATTTGTTGACTTGTTTATCAAAATGAATCTAAAAAAAAATAAAATAAAATAAAGCAATTCAAATATGTTTATTATCCAGTAAATTTGTTGTTTTCCTGATTAATTCTACACTCAGGTGAAGTTTTGACCTCCTGTGATGATTATTATTATTATTATTATTTTTTTTTTCATTCATTTGCTCTGAAAACTCATACGCATGAGGTGAGAACAGGAAGAGACGCCACTCACAAAACCATTTCATATTTGTATTTTAATAACAAATCCTTATCATACACATTAGTGTTGGATATCTCTCACACACACACACACACACACACACACACACACTCCTCTGGTCTCGTGCCCATGTGGACTTTCTGTCAGAATAAACTCCTGCGTTTCTGCAGCGGCGTTACGTCACCTGAACTCACTCTGAAATTAAACATCATTTCTTTCTTTAAACATTTCTAAATGCTTCAAGAGTCCTGCTTCAACACACCGTTAAAGTTTTTTTTTACATGTTACTGGTTAATGGCTTTATAATTTTATCACGATATCGATGATGTTATTGTTATTTAAAATTCACACATACATTTTGACATTAAGTTCAAAGAACTAGCCAGCTAACATGACCTAACTAGCTAACGAACGTCCAAAAACGTACCTCCACTGACGGACGTTTCTTTTATTGTAACTATGGGTGTGGTCAGGGGGCGGAGCTTGTTATGGAACCCAGGTAAATGATACACAACAAAACATCAGGAGCAAGTAAAAAAAAAAAAAAAGAAAAAGAAAAGAACACAAATCTATTTCGAGGAATTGATTTTCCCATGGGGAAGTAATGAACTTTAACTCCGCACATCACACAAGTAATGGACCGCTAGTGGTCTAAATACAATCGTTTATAAAGTCAGTGATCATTCATTCACTCCTGTATTCAAGGCCGGTCCTTTATAAAGCCTAATCAGGACGTTTCCCAGCAAATAAACACAACCAGCATCATTTTTTTGACAAGAAAA
The DNA here is from genome assembly GCA_025674565.1 of Synodontis membranacea. Taxonomy (NCBI): domain Eukaryota; kingdom Metazoa; phylum Chordata; class Actinopteri; order Siluriformes; family Mochokidae; genus Synodontis; species Synodontis membranacea. Next base: position 17,110,816 of record JAOVYU010000051.1, read on the forward strand.
TGACATGTAATGAACTCTTTCTTAATTATCTAAACGGAGAAATGAGGGCTTGCTTACGTTAACTTCCTGATTGGACCATTTATTTTTTTTCAATCAAAAGAGTTACTTATCATTTACTATATAATAATAATAATATTAATATTCTTCTTTTCAGAATGTCCTTGTTCCTGTTTTCATATAGACGCATTCTCACACATGCCTGTCCTTCCACTCTACAGCTATTTCTACACTTTGGCTTCTTAAACGGAATTATTCTCATGTGTTTTATTTCACACCTGCTATATGCATTATTTTATTTTATTTTTTTAATCTAAATACCAGAACCGCATGCAGGAAACACACTGTTACACACACTGCATTTGTTTATTACAACAGTGAAAGGATTAAAATGATGATTATATGTGTAAATGTGAAATATACACCAAGGTGTGAAAATGAAATGTTAAAATGCTCGTTATATCTCCGTTTCCTCGTTCCTGTGTTCTACTTCCTGTGTTCTACTTTTACGCAGTTTGAAGGCTCTGCCCCAATTCCAAGAACTCATCCCGTCTTAGAGTACTTAGTAAACAACTGCTATTTTTAGGCTCCATCCCAAATCCTAGAAGGTATCACTATATAGTGTACTTAATTCAACCACGGCTCTGTCCCAAATCCTAGAACTCACCCCTACTTAGTGTACTCTCTAGGACGTCAACTAAACCTAGAACCAGAATAAAGCCTAGAGCCCACAGAATAAATTCGAATAAGACTGGATAGTGGTTAGTCTGGTAGTGTACATTAGTGTTTGTTAGAACCTGATCAGCTCATTAACACACCCTTAACGTGGTGTGTTTGTGTGTGTTAGTGTGTGTGTTAGTGTATATTATAGCATCAAAGATACTACACTATGCTGAATATTTTCTTCTTATTTAAAAAAAAGAAAAAGGTTTTTTAAATGAAATGTTGTGTTTAGCCCCACCCACTCTTCCTGTTATTTCATCACCGTGTGTCAGAACTCTACTTTACAGGCGGGGAACGTCTCCTCCTGCATGGCCACTGTGCTGTTGCTACCCAGAACAGTGATGCCCAGCTCCTGCTGCTTCTCCTGGGTCTGATGGTACCACTTGTGCATCATCACAGACTCAAATGTGGGGATTAACGTCACCTACAGGCAGGAAATGACATGCACTTAGCAGCTAGTATCTTTAACCCTCCTGGCTGGCTCTCTTATCAATTCTCCCTCTTACTCCTGTCTCTCCTACTGGCTTTCTCTCTTTCTGGCTTTCTCTCTTATTGGTTGGCTTTCTTACTGGCTGTCTCTCTTACCTCTTGTCTCTCTTACTAGTTGGCTCTTTAACTGGCTGTCTCTCCGACTGGTTTTCTCTATTATTGGCTGTCTCTCTTACTGATTGACTATCTTACTGCCTTGCTCTCTTCCTGGTTGTCTCTTTTACTGGCTGGGTCTCTAACTGGCTGTCTCTCCGACTGGTTTTCTCTCTTTTCATCTGTCTCTGTTACTTGACTAACTTACTGCCTTGCTCTCTTAGGGGTTGTCTCTTTTATTGGATTGGTCTCTAACTGGATGTCTCTCTTACTGACTGTCCTTCTTATTGCCTGTCTCTCTGTAAGGTAAGGAACCATAATCATTATTTAAATGCACTGTTTAAACTTACCGGCACATCTTCAGGCCAAACAGACTTTCCGTCTAGTAAGGCATCCAGAATGGGTCTCATCATGGCTTCTTTCAGAGCATCATCTCCGCTTATAATGTAACAGGATGATCGCAAACGGCAGAAGAATTCAACATCAATGGTGGATGCTGCATTTCCAGATGGGAGGTACGCCAGGTCCAAATATACAGAGGTGATGCCCTTGATACCTGCTGGTCATTAGGGAAGAAACCAGTTAGACACGATAAGAAGCTTAAGCGCCAACTGATACTTTTGTATTTGGATTTTAATGTACAATCTAGCTTACTTCAACTGAGGGAACTACATTATATGATCAAGATAACTGATGATGTGCTGTTATTCAGTGTCTTGCAGAAGAATTTAAGTAAGTTCTTGCAACAGTTAACAGTTGAGATAACTAACAGTTAAAGTACCAGGCTTGGTATTTTGTTCCTAAATCTTTTCCTACCTGTGGTGGTTGGTCTTTTTGCACCAGAATGGGAAGAACGTGATACTGGAGTGTCCACAGTAGAAGTTGACCTCAGACTCCCAGCTGATAAACTTTGACTTCCTGTCCTGGTCTTGCCAGCTTGTGCTGAAGTGCTAGGTGCACTTAGCCTCTGCGTAACTGCAGCTGTCTTCCTGCTCTTTGTACCTGTTTTGCCAAGTTTCCCAGGATCAGGCATACAGGCTCCAGGCTGGGCAGGAAGAGGAGGGAAGTCTTTGAGAGGAACAGGAAGAGGATCCTGAAGTGGTGAATTATTCAGGTTTAGGTTCTCAGAGGAGCAGGGCACACCCGCTTCCTCATCAGAATCTAATGCACCATCTGCGGTGATAGAAGGGCATTCCTCCAGACCGGGTTGGGGGTCAGAGTCTGAGGCAGTGGGGAAGTAGTCGCTAGCAGAGGTTAGAGGAGTTTCCTGGGCTGGGTGAATAGCCTTGTTGCTTAAAAGTGCCTGGTGCAGGGGCTTCACCACTTCCTGAGAGTGATCGCTGTCATCTGAGAAGTCATGAGGGCTGGTAGCCATAAGTCCCGGTGAAAGGGTGTGCTGATCTTTCTCTAGAGGTTTAAAATGTTTAAATTCGCAGGGAGAGACCAAACAAAGGTCAACATCATGAGGAGCATCAAACATCAGACTCTGTGGTCCAGAAGGACGTCCATCCGCAGCATCATTCATCACCCTCTTTGTATGCGCCATCTTTAAAGACAAAGACATGCCTACTTTGAAGTCGGGATCTGCGTAATGTCCGTTAGAGTACGACGTCTCGTCCTCATTTGTGGATTCACTGACCGTAGGAAGCACCTGCTCAAAGGACATTGACAAAGACTCATCGACCTCTGTGGACTGTGGTGAGCTAACTTCAGCAGGCATTGAGTGGGTGGTGGTGGTGGTGGTCACTGTGGGTGATATATCAGGCATAATGTCCTTGAAAGAGCTCAGAGATAGGAAACTGGAGTGTTTCTCTTTAGAAGAGCTGGAGTTACTCTCTTGAGTACTTTTGGGACATCCAGACTCTGAAGTCTTACACGATCCTCCTTGCTGGCTGTCTGACCCCAGGCACATCTTAGCTGCTAAGCTGCTGCGGTCCCTGGAGCCCCAAGTGTCCTCAGGGGAAAGGTGATATGGCGTATGACCAGCGCTGTTTGGACCAGATCTTGGAGAACTCAACTCCAAGGTCTTTTCATCAGGGCTAATGCAGACTTCATCCTGGCCACTTTTAGGCAGATTGTCCTTCAAAGCTCCATCGAGCCAGCTGAACTCAGTGGGCGTAAGGTCCAGATTTACACTGCGCTCACTCTTTGGAGTCTTGACAATCCCGGAAGCCTCAGTGGACTTGGCTGGATTCAGCAGGTCATCTGTAGACTTCTCTAGACTTGCAAGATTGTTCGTTGGATTGTCCTCACTTCCTGATTCCTTCCTCAATGGAATATCAGGGATGTTAGCTTTAGCAGACACTTCGTTTGATTGCTCTTGCTCCAGTTCAAGAAACTCTTTTGTCATATCCTCAGGTGAGGAGATCTCAGAGTGTTTTGGATCCTCCACATCACCCGAGAGCTTCTGGTTTTGCTGCTCCTTATTAGACTTATTACTTTTTACTCTGTCCTCTGTCCCTTTGTTTACTTTCATTTCATTTTTCTTTGTACTTGCGGATTTTTTTGGGTCTGCAGGAGGAGATGCTGACCTTGGAGTCACTTTCTTGGCCTCTTTCCCCATCAAATTGTTTTTTCTCTCTTCAGTCTTTTCATCGGTCTTCTGTTTGTTCGCAGGGGAATCCTTTTTACCTGACATTTTCCTTTGTCCTATTTCCTGTTTTTTTGACACAGCCATGCTACTTCTGTCATCTTTTTTGTTGCCTTTAAAAGACTCCTTCCTTGCAACGGTTTTGTTTAGTTTAGGCTTAACACCATTTTCGACAGACTTTGTTTTTTCTTCACCATTCATAGACTTGACCTTAACCTGGTCTTTTAGCTCTGGATACCCATGGACTGACTTCTCCTTTGTTGTGGCACTGCTTGTCCTGGATTCCTTGGTGCCGGACTTGACGCTGTCTTGGCTCTCAGCTCGTTTTGGGTTCTTTTCTGACTTCGGTTCGATATCTTTGGAGCACGCTACGGGATGCTTGAGAAACTCTAGGTGCTTCAGCTTCTCTAGACCTTCCAGTATCTTTGCTTGTGGTGTTGACCCAGGGAAAAGGACTCGTATGATCTTTTCATGAGGGCTGGCAGGATGCCACACAAGTAAAGTGCAAATGGACACCAGAGAACTTAAGGGAACTTCAGAACCTTTGGGATTGCTGCTGTTTTCAGGCCAGCGGTTCATGAAGTCCTCGAACTCTTTGCTGCCTTTCACCGGGTTAATGACATACAGCTCAAGACATCCAACTCCCATCTTCTGAAACAGAATGACTGGTTCTATGGGACCACTTGGATTGCGAAGTAGTGGTTCAGCTGAGATCTTGAGCTTCTCCAAATGTTGTAAAGTAAGGCCTGCTTGCTCACTACTTCGCAGCACATTTGGATCACCTTGAATTTTTTTCAGCCTTTTTGGTGCATTAAAGAAAACAACGCCCAACTCTGGAGAAATCAGATTTTTCAGCCACTTTTCTTTCTTCTCTGTGTCAGAGGAATTATCTTCCTCGAGCTCAGCAACCTTCCTTGCAAAAAGACTATTAACCCCTGGGAGATTATCAGTCCCAGCGTGAGTGAGAAGAACAGAATCCACACGGTCCAGATGCCTGACTAACTTCCAGAAGCAAGAGCGTGGATCTGATCCACCGTTGACCAGGACGTTGAATCCATTGACAGCGAAAAAGGCACAGTCCCCTCTCCCGCCTGGGAATATGTAGCAGCAGGGGCGACAGAGTTTAAGGAACCCCACCGTGCTTGGGGGTTCTAGGAGATCAAAAGGTGATGGTGGCTCGATGTTCTTGCAGAGATGATCGGTGAACTCCTGGAGGCCGTCCATTTTGGGCAGCACCATCAAAGGGTTGACCTTAATGTCTATTACATCTTGTAGATTCTGTTTAAATATGGTGCTCTTCCATGTTCCAGTCTTTGGGCAGCTAAGCGTCAGGTTTGCTTTTCCTGTCACAATCGCAGAGTTCAGTTTGTATTGAATCTGTTGTGAAAAAAAAAAAAAGAAAAAAGTAATAACACAGTCAGTGTAGATGCAATAATATCCTTTTCAATATTATGTTACTTTGCTGTCTCTCACCAAAGGACTGAAATCGGTAGATTAAAGTGTCACATATTTCACAGACCTCCTCATCAGTAAAGATCTGAATGAAGTGGTTTGGACTGAAGTATCCGGTGTGTAAGATGAGGTCCCCGCTGTCCTCCAGAGTGCGTCCAGTCAGCACCAGCAGCTTGTGCTGAGACGCGTCTGTTATTAGTCCGTGTATCTGCACATATTAGCATTCACGTCACTGTAATTCCTGTTTTTATGGAACCTGAACAAATGTCTAAATGTGTAAACTATAAACAAAGACATGTATTTATATAGTGTTTCATGTCTTTATCATTTAAAAACTTTGTTACGTGTGGTCATATCAGCTTCTTTAGTTACTTTTCTGATTGGATACATTTTGTCACCTGACCATAAATATACAGTACAGCAGATAAATGCTGAGATTCATTTTTATTTGGATCTCGGAATGTTGATTTTCCTGATATAAATGCTTCTGTCGGGAAACAACATGGACGCCCGAAAAAACAACAACAAAAACAAAAAACAACAAAGTCATATTTTTAATGCAAAGCAGAATAAGAATAGTTTTAAAAAGTGAAGTCTGAATTATTATTTTTTTATTTATGTATTTAATTTAGTTTAGTTTGTTATATGTAATATTTAACTCGCCTATTTTTTCATTTAGTTTAGTATTCTCTTATCTTTTTAATTTTATTTCATATTTTGGAACTCTATATCCACCCTCAGTAAAGAGCTAGAAAGAGTTTGGAACAAAATATGCACACATATGCAGCTTGAGGATGTACATGGATGTAATAAAGTTCTAGTTATAAAGCTGAGACTGTTCTGGGTTTTTCTGATGAACACTTGTGATTTTTTCTTTAATGCCCGAGGCAAACAGTAACGTTTACTCATGATCATGTGACACAATTTAACCAATTAGAACACGCGAAGCTCAATTTAAATTTAAATTAAATAACTATTTTTATAAGTCGATTTTCTTTTTTTTTGTTTTGGTGATGAGCTTGTGGAGCTCCGCTTCATCACAACAGACACAAAACCTGCATCGCAATTTTGAAAAAGGTTCACGTCTGAACCTGGAGTAAGATTCAGCTCGTCTATTAATCAGCGCCTGAACAAACCTGGGAGTAGAGAGTTTCCTCGGAGGGATTGAAAACAACTCTGCAACTGAACACACTCGTCCTGAACGCCAATATCCGCTGACCTACACACACACACACACACACACACACACACACACACACAGATCAGGAGACAAATAAGCAGGATTTCTGCCCTGAACACTAATCCCGTCTGATTTTAGAGACGGATTAGGTGATGAAACAATCATGCAGGTCCACGTTGAGCGTGTTCAAGGTTTGATAGACGATTATATTCAGAGAACATGACGAAAAAAGAAACTGAAGCCACGAGTTCAGCACAAGTGTATTCTGTGACCGAGAAGACCTGTTTGAGAAACAACACGAAGGCCAGAACGCTTGTTTGTGTTTGAACAGGCCTCCTGTCAGTCATTTTACGGACACGCCCCCAACACCGCTTCACTCCGCCCTCTGTTTCAGTGTGAAATCAGTAAACTCCCAGCACAGCCAGATAATTCTCCATGCTGTGCTTTAAAAAAGCATTATAAACACTAGCAGTGCTTGTTGTAATACCATAGACACAGAGCTCATAAGATCTTATCAGAAAGAACAGGACAGAGAGTGCACTCATAAAAAAAAAAAAAACCCTCGCACATCACGAGGAGCTGTAGATTACAGCCGAAATGTCTGAATGCACCTGAAAGTGATGTCATTACAGGCCTTGCTAGTGCTAACTCTTGTTAGCATGCTAACTCTAGCTGAACCACTGCAGGTTCTGTCTGGGGGCGGGGCTTTGCGCACATGGGTGGGAATGGGAGGGGGCGGGCTCAAAAAGAAAAGTGAAGAGAGAGTCGAGATTTTGTTGCCCCACTCAGCTGGAGGAGAGAAATAAAAACACATGTAGATGGAGTAAACCGTCCTCCTGAGATCTTTTTAAAGAACAAAAGGTCTGAGTGAGTGAGAACATCCTGAGATAACACACACACACACACACACACACACACACACACAAAGAGTGTGCTGTTTATTTTTTACAGCATGTCCTGGTTCTCAAACACAGAGAACTTTTCTTCTCTCTCCTTTGTCCTGCAGCTCTCTCTACAATCTCTCTCTTTTTCAATCCCATACTTCCTGTTAAACCTGGATCTCACAGTCACGGGGTCAAAGGTCATACATGGGAGGAGAAGGTACTTTAAGGAAAGTTCTCAGATTTTTGAAGAAAATAAATAAAGAGAGTTCATGTTCTCATTCTGACGCTGAACAATCGGTCGTTAGCACTTCCTTCCTTCCTGAACTTCGCTGATTATAACACACACCCAAAACCTAACACACACACACACACACACACACACACACACATCTAAAAACATTCACACACATTCATGTCTCACAGTCAGATATGTTGAGTCAACAACAGCGTCATTGTTATATGAATGTGAAACATTCCTGAAACACACACACACACACACACACACACACACACACACACACAAAGCAGCTCTGTTGTTAAAAGTCCAGCTTTTGTGCAGTAATAAACCCCATGACTGTCCGACACTTGAGTTCTTTAATCTGAATTATTTCATTTTAGAGTTTATACTTCATTATTTATTCACATGCTTTTTAAAATAAAACAAAAAATTGTACGTCTATACAGACTCTGTGTTAAATGTGGGCGGAGCTTTCTCTTGGCTGCTCGGATGATGTTATTGCTGATGTCACTGAGTTGAAGTACAGGTAAACAAGACAATGTGTGTGTGTGTGTGTGTGTGTGTGTGCTCACCTTTAACATCACTGCAGCTCTGAGAGGAGCAACGACACCCAAACTGTCTGAGATCTTCATCCAAATTACACAGAGTCAGATCCACATCCCACACCCGCAACCCTACACACACATGCACACGCACACACACACACACACACACACCACAACCGATTACATCATCATATTTGCAGTTTAGATTCCTCAAAGAAAATAAAATAAGTTTTTGATTTATCAACGAAAGACATCTTTCTTATTTTTATCTGTTTATAGTTACATTTATTTTCAACAAGAAAAGTTGTCAGTGACGTTCCAGCAGCTATGAACAGCCTCTTTATTCTCTCTCTTAAAGTTAATA